>JALPQI010001186.1:0-13944 GCA_025490895.1 Thaumatotibia leucotreta | reverse complement strand
TCTCAATTTCCCAAAAAAACAAAGAAGCAGTCCTAAATCGATATCTTTTCAGAGCAATGAAACTCGACACTGAACCCTTAAAAGTGGTCAACAGAAGAGAGCACGACCTCCGTCACGTCCACGGAGTACCGCCGGTCACCGAATGCGTCCCCATGTCTGACGACGATAGCGTCCGAGCCACCAGCGCCTTCAGCGTCCGCGACAGCCTCAAGACTGACGATGAAGACCACGCACAACCAATCACAGTCGCCAACGCTAAACTATTGAGACACGAGTACAACGTCATGAACAACTCAAACCTCGTCGTGTGCAATCTAGAAAACAACATGGCGCAGTTAATGGCTACAAACAAAAAGAAAGATCCCAAAATAATGGATAAAATCGTTGAAGAGAAACAAACTGATAAGACAGAATCTAAATGCAAAAGTGAAAGTGAAGATGTTAAACAGAAAGCGAAAAGTGTTGATACCGCATCACATAGTTTAGAGAACCCGAAAAGTTCAACGAAATGCAGCAGTGACGTTAGCTCTGGACTCAGTAAAAGCGTACCCCCGTCTTATAAGCAAAAATTGCTTCAGTTTTCGAGAGATAAACTGAGGTTTGCTAGCGGCGGCAATAGGCTGACGAGAAGTATCAAACGATCTTTCCATTTTAGTAGGAGTTGGGATAAAAATAAATCTGATACACAAAGACGCACCAGTGAACCGGCCATTGAAATTCCGAGTATTGTTGACGTGGACCAAGATAAATGTTCGAAGGAGACAAAGGACGAAGATATTGAAAAGATAGAATTAATCGAAGAAGTGTCTGATAAAGAAATAGCTAACAATGACGAAATTATGGTTCCTGAAGAAAAACATGAAGGTAAAATAAAAATATGTTTCGTATATAATAAGTAAAGTATAATTTGTCACAAAGAAACAGTAACACCTACCTCGTTTGGTTTTCAGTGAAGGAGCCTTCTGCCATTGAACTGGAAGAATGGGAAGCGTTTCTGAACTCAAATATTAGTGAAGTAATGAATGGTGATGTTGAATCCTTGACGCAATTGAATATGGTAAGTTACAGATTTATTTGAAATGTTTTTGTATTGAATACTTGCTGGAATTACGACTTCCATATATAGTATAATATTTTATTTGATTATTTTTATAGTTGTGCTCTTTTATGTCAGCTTGATAAGTTTTGCACCCATTCATTCATAAACGTCTCCTAACTTAACAAGCCTATAAGTAATGTTTGTCCTTTTCGGTCTTATAAATATGACTGTAAAACGGAAAGAGACAGACAATACTTTAGCGCCTTGTTAAGTTAGGAGAAGTTGATGAATAAGTCCCGATGACTGGTTAATTCAGCCAGCCTGTCAGCCAGTTCTGTCAGCCTCCGTAGCTTAGTTGGTAGTGACCCTGCCTACGAAGCTGGAGGTTCCGGGTTCGAATCCCGGCGAGGGCATTCTTTGTGTATTTATTTATCACAAATGTTTGTTCCTTGGTCTTGGCTGTCTATGTATTTAAGTATCTATATGTATCTATCTATTATATATATCGTCGCCTGGTACCCACATCACAAGCCTTAATTGAGCTTACCGTGGGACTAGGTCGATCTGTGTAAGATGTCCCAAGATATTTGTTTATTTAATTATCTGGTTTGCTAGGTGAGCATGGTGGTGGGCGTTGTGGGCAACTCAGCGAGGGGCGCACGCGGAGGCCGCGTGTGCGGCGCCGTGGCCGCACTACTGGCGCTGCCCGCCGTGTCGCCCGCGCTGCCCCGCCACACGCTGCTCAACATACAGGACGTGAGTACTGGTGCCCCCTAGTGAGCATGGCGGGCAACTAGCGGGGGCGCGTGTGCGGCGCCGTGGCCGCACTACTGGCGCTGCCCGCCGTGTCGCCCGCGCTGCCCCGCCACACGCTGCTCAACATACAGGACGTGAGTACTGGTGCCCCCTAGTGAGCATGGCGGGCAACTAGCGGGGGCGCGTGTGCGGCGCCGTGGCCGCACTACTGGCGCTGCCCGCCGTGTCGCCCGCGCTGCCCCGCCACACGCTGCTCAACATACAGGACGTGAGTACTGGTGCCCCCTAGTGAGCATGGCGGGCAACTAGCGGGGGCGCGTGTGCGGCGCCGTGGCCGCACTACTGGCGCTGCCCGCCGTGTCGCCCGCGCTGCCCCGCCACACGCTGCTCAACATACAGGACGTGAGTACTGGTGCCCCCTAGTGAGCATGGCGGGCAACTAGCGAGGGCGCGTGTGCGGCGCCGTGGCCGCACTACTGGCGCTGCCCGCCGTGTCGCCCGCGCTGCCCCGCCACACGCTGCTCAACATACAGGACGTGAGTACTGGTGCCCCCTAGTGAGCATGGCGGGCAACTAGCGGGGGCGCGTGTGCGGCGCCGTGGCCGCACTACTGGCGCTGCCCGCCGTGTCGCCCGCGCTGCCCCGCCACACGCTGCTCAACATACAGGACGTGAGGACTGGTGCCTCCTAGTGAGCATGGCGGGCAACTAGCGGGGGCGCGTGTGCGGCGCCGTGGCCGCACTACTGGCGCTGCCCGCCGTGTCGCCCGCGCTGCCCCGCCACACGCTGCTCAACATACAGGACGTGAGTACTGGTGCCTCCTAGTGAGCATGGCGGGCAACTAGCGGGGGCGCGTGTGCGGCGCCGTGGCCGCACTACTGGCGCTGCCCGCCGTGTCGCCCGCGCTGCCCCGCCACACGCTGCTCAACATACAGGACGTGAGTACTGGTGCCCCCTAGTGAGCATGGCGGGCAACTAGCGGGGGCGCGTGTGCGGCGCCGTGGCCGCACTACTGGCGCTGCCCGCCGTGTCGCCCGCGCTGCCCCGCCACACGCTGCTCAACATACAGGACGTGAGTACTGGTGCCCCCTAGTGAGCATGGCGGGCAACTAGCGGGGGCGCGTGTGCGGCGCCGTGGCCGCACTACTGGCGCTGCCCGCCGTGTCGCCCGCGCTGCCCCGCCACACGCTGCTCAACATACAGGACGTGAGTACTGGTGCCCCCTAGTGAGCATGGTGGGCAACTAGCGAGGGCGCGTGTATTTTCGGAGATAATCGCTCCAGAAGAATAAAAAAAAATGTCCCCCCTCTAACTTTTGACCCGTACCTAGGTACGCGAACCCGTCCAAAAAATATGAAAAAAATCATGAATAGTGGGCTTATAGAGTACTTTTAAAATAAAACTATTTCGAACATAATCGGCCCAGCCGTTTTCCAATAGCTACGGAATCCTACACTGAGCATGGCCCGACATGCTCTTGGCCGGTTTTTATCTTATCTGTTACTTATTTTAACCCTTCGTCTAGCAAGCTCCCGCTGCGGGAATGCCTATTTGGATATATAGGTAACTGACAGCAAGTTGAACTTTCAGCAACTTCAATGAAATGAGTTGCCAGTTGAAGGGTTATGTAAATATGTAGGTACTACTTACGGAACGATGCAAGAGGTTATAAAATGAATCTCATATATCTATTTTTGTTTAGGTATATCTAGAAGCTAAAGTGGTGTACGAATTCATTGCTGCCATCAACTCGTTGATGAAGGACTGCAAGGATGATGAAGATATGGAAGACAGGTAAAATTTATCATTGAGATCTGATCTTTATCATATCACTCGCTTTTTAGTATACAGTGAGATTGACTAAAAAAGCTGAGACGCAAATAACTTTTACATTACATAATTTCATGAATTAGTTAATTTGTTTTTACTATAATTAAGCTAACTCTCTCGCCGCCAATGACTTGATATGAAGTTAGAAGTCAGATCATTTCGTACCCCACACGACCTGATATCAAGTCACAAAATTCAGAATAAAAGGGTCTTCACTTGACTATACAGTGTTGACAGTTCGCTACCGCATTTCACAGGTTCTATGTTATGTCACAGGTTCTATGTTATGTCACATATTAGGGGTAACTGGGCCACTCAACTTTTCGATCGACACTATTTTGTCCCGTAACGCAGGTGACAATTTCATCAAGTTTGCTAGAAAAATCGCTTATAAATTGTACAAGCGTTAGGTCTCACACAAGTTCACATCGATACATTTGGGTTCCAACTGTTTTTCAATGTAAATATGTGTATAGTATTAATTGACGTACATTTGTAAGTTCATGAAAAGTAACGCAGCAAACAGAAAATATGTCGATCGAAAAGTTTATTGGCCCAATTAGATCTGGATTAAGTGCCAGTGAGATAATGTTCAAATTTCAAGATGACAAAAAGTGCAAGATAGAACGACCCTTGTAAAATTTTGGCAGCGAGTTGTTTACGTGCAATTTGTCGCTTAGCGTAGGTGGTACACTTTCTTGACGAAGCTGCGAAAAGGCTAAATAATATTTGAGACGTGCTGAAAAAATGCAATAAAACGCCTATTTGTAGCTCATCATGTGCAATTTTCCGCATCTACACACTATAGCCAAAAAGTTCATTTGATACCTATACGCGTTGACCTCGCTAGCTGACGAGGCATTAAAGTATTTATAAAGATTAATGACACAGGAACGTCCTCGTCCTCTTAGAACGGTTACGATCACCGCCGACAAACAAAATCGTCTCATTTTAGTGGCCGTTTAAAGTTAATAGCTGCTAGAATGTGGGCATTAAACAATATCTGTAGTCTCAAATACGTGTACTACCTACAGATGGAGTCCATTGCTGTTTCAAGTAGTATTGAAATTTCCTGAACATTTGTCGATCTATTCAAGAAGGCGCACATGAAAGATTATACCTTAGTTGCCGCTGTTGCTACAATTATATTAGCCGGTCTGAATTACATGGATAAATAAGAACATATGGCTGAATATTCCCTGTTTATACTTATACACATACCTCCTGATAGTTTTACCTGGATCACATCTTACAGACCGAATCGTGGGAGCTGTACCTACTGGGCTTGTACTTGCTTACTTGGCAGACAAAAACTGCATGAAATACAAACTTTCTATCTACGTCTGACTGTTTGACTCCTGTATTTTTAAAGTCATCCGTTTTTCTGACAAGTCGGTTTGCCAGATTATATCGCCCAGTAGACTTGCCACAGTATATCACCTCGAGATATGCTTCTGGTATTTTATTATGTTAATAAAAGATAGACCGATAAGTCTTATGTCGCTGCGAGATACTGTCGCTTTAATTATATGCTAACCCTAAGTACTTACTGGTTTTCCCTTTTAGGGTATTTCTCCAGCAGGAGCAAAAAAATATTGTATGGGAAGTTTCATAGGAATCTGCCGGATAATGTTGATCGGCTTGTCAGGGTGTTTGGTGCAACCCGCCCTTAGAAGATAGTCAAGGGGCAGTTGATGAACAATGCTTTATGTTCTAGATTGCTGGGCACGGGCCGTATGCTGGAGGTGTGCGCGTGGCTGTGCGCGCGCTCGTGCCGCGCCGTGCGCCAGCTAGCCGCCGCCACGGCCGCGCACCGCGCGCACGCCGTGCTCACGCGGCTGCTCGGCTTGTGTGAGTAGTCTACAGCACGCCATGTGTGTGCGCTCGTGCCGCGCCGTGCGCCAGCTAGCCGCCGCCACGGCCGCGCACCGCGCGCACGCCGTGCTCACGCGGCTGCTCGGCTTGTGTGAGTAGTCTACAGCACGCCATGTGTGTGCGCTCGTGCCGCGCCGTGCGCCAGCTAGCCGCCGCCACGGCCGCGCACCGCGCGCACGCCGTGCTCACGCGGCTGCTCGGCTTGTGTGAGTAGTCTACAGCACGCCATGTGTGTGCGCTCGTGCCGCGCCGTGCGCCAGCTAGCCGCCGCCACGGCCGCGCACCGCGCGCACGCCGTGCTCACGCGGCTGCTCGGCTTGTGTGAGTAGTCTACAGCACGCCATGTGTGTGCGCTCGTGCCGCGCCGTGCGCCAGCTAGCCGCCGCCACGGCCGCGCACCGCGCGCACGCCGTGCTCACGCGGCTGCTCGGCTTGTGTGAGTAGTCTACAGCACGCCATGTGTGTGCGCTCGTGCCGCGCCGTGCGCCAGCTAGCCGCCGCCACGGCCGCGCACCGCGCGCACGCCGTGCTCACGCGGCTGCTCGGCTTGTGTGAGTAGTCTACAGCACGCCACGTGTGTGCGCTCGTGCCGCGCCGTGCGCCAGCTAGCCGCCGCCACGGCCGCGCACCGCGCGCACGCCGTGCTCACGCGGCTGCTCGGCTTGTGTGAGTAGTCTACAGCACGCCATGTGTGCGCGCTCGTGCCGCGCCGTGCGCCAGCTAGCCGCCGCCACGGCCGCGCACCGCGCGCACGCCGTGCTCACGCGGCTGCTCGGCTTGTGTGAGTAGTCTACAGCACGCCACGTGTGTGCGCTCGTGCCGCGCCGTGCGCCAGCTAGCCGCCGCCACGGCCGCGCACCGCGCGCACGCCGTGCTCACGCGGCTGCTCGGCTTGTGTGAGTAGTCTACAGCACGCCATGTGTGTGCGCTCGTGCCGCGCCGTGCGCCAGCTAGCCGCCGCCACCAATGTATTTTCTGTGGAGTATCGTGCAGGACACTATCTTGTGTAGGTACTCGGAAAAACATTTTAAACAACGGACAATGATACTATCATATCAACATTAGCTCAAAGTGGTAAAAGCTCACCTTAAGCATTCCTCTAATTCCAGTAACTTCTAAATAACTGCGAATACGAACTTTGTCTGGGACTGTCAATGGACCTCGTTTTGTAGTAATAGCGCACTCTAACACTTGAGATCGAGTGTTTACCTAATAACCTATAGATCCATCATAATATGGCATGGAAAGCAAATTGAGACCATTTAAACCCAATTGAATGCGTTCATTGGGTACAGTGACATAACCCGACTTAAATTGTTTTGTTTGTTATTTATCAAATAATAGGCCGAGAACTTGAACCTGCATCAACCGTGATTTGAAGTACCCAATGTTTAATAACTAAACGTATCTATATATAATATGAACAGCCAACGATCTAATGATGTCATATCAATGAAGAAACGAATAAAATGTTTTTTGAAGTATGTGATGGAAGACTTTGCTCAAATGCTGCTGCATTATGTTGCTCCCACATTGAATGTTATTTCTATTACATAACGTTATAGAAGAAAGAGTGATAAAGACACTATTATAGAATACTAGAATGTCAAAGAGAGAATGATGATCAAATCCCGGACGACGGGTGCAAAAATGAACTTTTCACTAGTGCTTAATGAAATATCGACAAGTGCATTTTTGCTGCCGTCACCCGGGCTTTGATGATGTTATTTAAATAACATTTTGTAAGGTGAAATTGAGAGCACCATTACGTAAATCGGAACATATAGATTTAAACATTAAAATTTATATGTAGGTATACATAATAGTGTTACATTTTTCCATTTTTCACAGATTCCAAAACACCCCGAATAGTCCTAAATATCGTCGGCCTCCTCATCACTATTCTCCAGGATCTTCCAGAACACGCAGAAGTCGTGGAGAAGATAATATTCGAAAAGAACTTCAACTTCATGCGGCTCTTGGAGCAACCCAATGACGCCTTGAGAATGAGAGTCTGTATTCTTATAAGTCTATTGTGTACGTTTTCGTGTACTGCCTTTTCGGTTGCCATGGAAACGAAATGGAGTAAGACGGAGACCGATTGTTTGGAAGCGTTGCATACGCACTGTAATGTAACTCTGAACAGAGCAGCTAGGCTAGCTTCTAAGGAGCTTAGTAATATGCCGTTTTATAACTAATAAGCTAGGATTTAGGGTATTTCTTATCTAGTGTGACAGGTGTGTCACGAGTTACGATTGTTTGAAAGTTCCAGGAAGTCCAGCATTTTGATACTTACTTTTGAAGTAGCCCCAGCGACGAGCTTTCTATTCATATACAGTGTGTGTCTATGATACTGGCTTTTATCGAAACCGAGGAATGCGATGCAGATTTCCAAACCGTGAACATTATTCGATTTAAAATGCTAATTTTATTAGTAATTAACTTTCTAAGATAAGTTAATTGAGAAGCAATGTCCTTCAAAATGAATCGTTAATTTGCACTTGACAATGACAGATCGCAGCCACTCACGTTTGGTAACTAAGGAGTACACGCGTTACATTGGTCGTTCGGAGGAAATAAAATTAATTGTACGGTCAATTTAATTATTTGCCAAATGTTAATACTTGAAAACGATTGCTAGTAATGCGTATTATTACCCATTTTCGTAAAAGCCCGGGTCATGGTAACACACTGTATAAAATTAAGTTTAGGTTACGTTAGATATTTGTACATGGCTGACAACTCACAAATCTAAATTACAATACCCTTTACTATGACGCCGTCCAATTTTGGTTAAATTTTGATGGTATTTTATGTTTTTGCGCTGTCGCCTTTGTGCGAAAGAAATAACCGCAGATTGAACTAAGTATGTCAAGCTGCCGAAATCTGATTTTGAGTTTTGTACATAAGTCGACACAGATAACAGACCTTTCGTAATCTCTATTATAATGATCATAAAGTGCACGAATATTGTTCATAAGTGCATAAATTGGTATTATACCGTGTTGGTATGGTACTGTATTTCGTCTAAACCTGGACCAATTTTATTGTCTCGTGGTAGCCATTCTGTGATTATCACCCTGAAACTATTCTGATATTCGTTACACAAATAAAAAACTTGACAACCTAGGATAAAATGAGCTTTTTCTTGTAGTAAAACTACAAATATACTTACATAGAGAAGCATATCGACAAAGTGGGTCTAACGAATTGTTAAGTAAAAAAATTATCAGACTTAAACTAATAAGTCCATAGAAACCCTCTTACAAAGTGCCTCTATCAGAGGGTTTTTATTTACTTCCCAGGAGGCTGAGCACACGATTGATGCGACAATATGTCGCCGCGAGTTAGACTATCCATCCCTCTTTTATTAATATAGTTAGTAAAAGACTGGAAATTAATTCGCAGCGACATACTGTCGCACCAATCACGTGCTACGCGTGCTAGACTTGAAACTAAAGTTTAAGACATCTCATTTTTTAAAAAATAAGTTTTACTGCTGATTTTATGGTGGGCGGTACCCGCAGGTTAGAAAACAATCTGACCTAAGTATTGGAGCGCCTATAAAAAAATACTGAGCAAAGTTTCTATGCAGGCAAAACTCAAATTCTTCGCGTCGCTTACGTTTGAAAACTTAAAACTGTGTGGCAGAAACCCGCTTAACCCGGGTAAAATACCTTAGGTTGAGAATAGAATGACTGGCTACAAGCATAGCGCGTAGTGAACTAACACCCGGCGAGTGTTATGATCAAGACTAATTGTTGATAAATCTGTTTTTATAAGACTGAAGTGTGACGTTTTTCTAGGTAGCTTTTAAAATTTATTAAAATACGGATAAGTGGAAGTGGAGAATGGTTGAGAAATGCGATGTCTGTTTCTTTTAATCGCGTAGTCTATGCGGTTTAGTTTTAACAGATTCAAGGGACCGTAGTAGACTTCAGAATTTGGTATTATGTCTAAGTTTATATCTACGCGTTCCTGATATTTATGTTTATCTGGAATATAATAAATGTACATGTCTATTAACATAAGATACATGTTACAAGTGCCATAAAAATATATGTATTGATGTATTATTTATCCCGTAATTAATTGAATCAGGCGTTACTTTGCGGAAGTCCATATTCAAGGATGAACAATATTGCTTTGCTCTTCCGCGATACAGAATGTGTAGCTAATTAGTGCAACCCGCTATAATTACTTGCGTATTTTTTGCATGCAATTAATTTTCCCACCCTCCCGCCGCAAAAATAAATACGCAAATAACTATAACAAACCACCACCAATAACACTATACTCGACACGTGTTTCGCCTCTCTACGAGGCATCATCAGGAGTTGACGATGTTGTCGGTCTGGTGTCCGGCAACAGAATGAGCTGTCCTGTCTGGTCGGCCATATTTATAACCTCACCCTGACCCCGCCCCCTACCCCCTTCTCCCCCCCTGGCAACGGAAAAAATTCGTAATAACGGCGATGACGCAACATTCAGCTGCTCGTTAATAATTACACCTCTACCGTTGTACCTAACTATTTTTTTTTTTTTTTTTTTTTTTTTTTTTTTATGCTATAGGTGGCAAACGAACAGACGAATCGCCTGATGGAAAGCGATTAACGTCGCCCATGGACACCCGCAACACCAGAGGCGTCGCAAATGCGTTGCCGGCCTTTAAGGTGTAATTTCCAATTGTTCCAGAACGTTCAAACGTAAACCTTTATCACAAACGTGCAGAACATTAAAAGAGTGGTCCTCAGATAAACTATGGCCACTCTCTATCAAATGCTTCGCGAAATTTGAACGTTCTGGATGGTTATGCCTATAAGATGTAACATGCTCCTTATACCTTGTGTTAAAATTACGGCCCGTTTGCCCCACGTACACCTTATTACAATCATCACAAGTTAGCTTATACACACCAGACTTCTTGCCCGTCTCAATTTGATCTTTGCCGTTACAAAGTTTTGAATGTAACGAATTGTTTGTCTTAAAAGCAACATTAATATTATTAGACTTCAAAACTTTGTAAATATCATCTGATAGTTTGCCGACATACGTAATGCTTGCCTGAAATTTCTTGGTGGGTTCAGACGGCCGTGCAGCATACAACATATTATTGATCATGCCATTCTGTTTCTTTCTGATAATACTATCCACAACTGACTTAACATCTATCACTTGGCGGTTTCTAACGGCTACGATAAGTCAGTTGTGGATAGTATTATCAGAAAGAAACAGAATGGCATGATCAATAATATGTTGTATGCTGCACGGCCGTCTGAACCCACCAAGAAATTTCAGGCAAGCATTACGTATGTCGGCAAACTATCAGATGATATTTACAAAGTTTTGAAGTCTAATAATATTAATGTTGCTTTTAAGACAAACAATTCGTTACATTCAAAACTTTGTAACGGCAAAGATCAAATTGAGACGGGCAAGAAGTCTGGTGTGTATAAGCTAACTTGTGATGATTGTAATAAGGTGTACGTGGGGCAAACGGGCCGTAATTTTAACACAAGGTATAAGGAGCATGTTACATCTTATAGGCATAACCATCCAGAACGTTCAAATTTCGCGAAGCATTTGATAGAGAGTGGCCATAGTTTATCTGAGGACCACTCTTTTAATGTTCTGCACGTTTGTGATAAAGGTTTACGTTTGAACGTTCTGGAACAATTGGAAATAGTTAGGTACAACGGTAGAGGTGTAATTATTAACGAGCAGCTGAATGTTGCGTCATCGCCGTTATTACGAATTTTTTCCGTTGCCAGGGGGGGAGAAGGGGGTAGGGGGCGGGGTCAGGGTGAGGTTATAAATATGGCCGACCAGACAGGACAGCTCATTCTGTTGCCGGACACCAGACCGACAACATCGTCAACTCCTGATGATGCCTCGTAGAGAGGCGAAACACGTGTCGAGTATAGTGTTATTGGTGGTGGTTTGTTATAGTTATTTGCGTATTTATTTTTGCGGCGGGAGGGTGGGAAAATTAATTGCATGCAAAAAATACGCAAGTAATTATAGCGGGTTGCACTAATTAGCTACACATTCTGTATCGCGGAAGAGCAAAGCAATATTGTTCATCCTTTTATTTATCCCGTGCATGTTCATTCCGGATTAGCAGCTCAGTTAATTGAGATATGCATTAATTGGAGCCTGGTATAACAGTATTTATAACTTGTACCTGCAAAGTGTTGAGATACGGCTTACAAGCTATTAGATATAGCCCCAAAGGCAGGTATTTAGAATAAAATTCTCAATGTACGTATGGCTTTTGAATTGTAATGTATGTTGTCTATCTATTGAATAGGCATATGTCTGTGAATTACGAATTATAAATAATGTTTTGTACTGTTTATTGTAAACTTAACAGTACAGTATAGTAGATTTTATACGGCGGACATTTGTTCTAATATGTATTTTAGAACAAATTTAATGTTAAGTACACCTTGTACGGTGTGTAACCAAATAACTTTAATAGATAGCTCATTCCTGAGGTCGTTAGAAGCAAGATGTAGGTATTATACTAATCATGATCGAAATATGCATGTTAATCGTGCATTTTCGTACAAAAACAAACAAATTTCGGCCTTAAATGTAATTTTTTGTCATCTTATGACCTCAAGAATATGATTGACATCATATTCAAGTGATTCGGTTTCGTTTTGTTATACCGTGTATTGCACGTTGTAACGTTGTTGTTGAATTGTTGTAATTTGTGTTGCACAAATTCGTTAAGCTATTTTTATCCCAATACTCTGCAATTACGAATTTATTCAAATACAGTGCTAACCCTTAAATGCATAGTGATGTACATATGCATCATATCATCTATTCTGAACTCTATATCAGTTTTTAGAATTCAAATTTGAATATTTTTTTGTCAATGTCATGCAGTTAAGGGTGCGTAATTAGTCAGCGTCAAATACTAGTAGCAGTCAAAATGGCCAAATAGTTCGTTGCACCTTACACCAATCAATACTAAATACATACATAGCGTACGACTACGGAACTATTTGGCTACTTTCAATGCTACAATGTATTTCGTTGGTTGACAAGCAAAACTCACTATAAAAACTGTCACTACTTTTAGCAACGTTTGTCAGTATTAAATCAGAATTAAGATACGAGCTTTATTTCAAGTAGGTATTTATTACTTAGTGAGTTCTGCTTGTCAACCGACGATTTGATGCTGGCTGAACAGTCGGCATGAAATAGGTTGTGGTGGCCAATGTGACTAAATACACCTACTTATTTTTTTACCCTGGTGATGTGTTGCAATAATATATATTTCGTCAATTTGCCATCACTATTTAATAGGTATTTATTTACGACGACTTTTACACATTTGACGACCATATAACTGAAAAAGTTGGTACCTAATGGCGCATTTATGAATGTAAATCAATCATCTTGTGTATGTTCTACGAATATATTGCTTAATGTCGATCTAAGTAAATATATATATTTTTGTATATTTCTACGTATTTTACTTTAACCGACGTCATTAACATCACGAGGAGGATAACAGGGACTAGCCTGTACACCAACTGAACTGGGTGTGTGTGTGTGAAAATAACATTAAGGGCCTCCTCTTTGAGTAGAAATATATATTTAAATCATCGGTAAAATGAAAAGTTAAGGAAATGCGGTTATCTTATCTTAGTAGTGGAGCCCTTGCGGATACACCAATTGGGATATCTTTTGTGTAATTGCTTTCTATTTCGCCTACCCCAGGAATTGTTCTATCAACTCAGTTATTAGAAAACCCCATTTTGGCCAAAAGAGTTTTCACCCCAAAGTGCCCTGTAAACAGTCCCGTAACAAAGGCAGTGCGCATTTCAAAAAAATTAACTGTTCTAAACCACTAATTGGAGTTCGAGGCCAAAGAATTTACGAAAATATTGCCACAACAATGAAATGTTCATACAATAGTAAATCCTTATTTTCTAAAAACAGACGTGGAGATATATTTATTATTGGTAATTTTAATTCTTTAATTTATAGAAACAATATTATTTACTTATTTTCACGTATATATATATATATATTTTAATAAAAACTTAATTATCCGCAGTTATTAGTAACAATGTTGGTATTGCGCTGGTATCACCTCATGTGTTAATAACATTTGGTACAGCAATTTAACTACACATAAATTAAAACCCTATTTCTGCATACGTTTAGAAAATTGCAGAATAATACATTGTGGCGTGCTTTACGTTCACATGTCGTATTCGTAAAATTCCTTTGACCTACAAATTTCTTTGGCAGTGCTATAGTTCTCCAAATAAAAAATTAAATTATCATAGAGATCTAACGTTTTGTTTTCTTCCGTAGGTTGTTAACAAGGTTTTCCACTTGGTTCAGCCATGTTTAGCTTCGCTATACCCCACCCCACCATCAAAAAATTTAATTCCAAATGAAATATACTGGGTGAAATG
>JALPQI010001185.1:0-124564 GCA_025490895.1 Thaumatotibia leucotreta | reverse complement strand
ATCGTAAACAAAAAATTGGGAAACTGTCACTGCTGCTCCTCCTACTCCAATTTGGTTTTCGTTAGAGCAACAGAGACAGTTGCTTGCCATAATATGTCGAAAATGGTAACGGTGATGGATGGCCCAGTCGATTTGGATTTGACAATTCATACCTTTTTTTTATATTATGGCCTCTAGGGTTTTTGCCAACTTGATGTAGTTTGGCAAACCAAACTATAATTTAGTTAATTAGCTTAAATTTAGTGTTTTAGGACTTTATGCTTCAGTTGAGAAGTAAATTCGTCTAATGATTTTATAAAATGATAAACACAACCGTGGGCGTAATAATTACACATAATTGTACATTCAGGAAAAGTTTGGCAAACCACTTTATTCACAGAAGAATATTTAAAGAATTAAAACTGTATAAAGTTATAGTATTTATTATTACAAATAAATAGGTATTTTGAACACACTCGGCAAAAAAGTCAGCATCTAGTTTGCATAAAATTCGGATAACAACACTGCTCTTTAAAAAAAAAATCCTAACCTATTCTAAGTTCACAAAATGTTGGATTTTTAGAATTGTGATTTAATAAAGTATAAAAGTAAAAAGGAAGTAACTTATTGTAAAATAACTTAAACTTGTCGAAAGCATTTTGCACATTTATTAAAATGTGATATTTTTTTGTGTTTTTTGAACTCAAATGGAAATCGTGAATAAGGTAAGTCGCAATTGAATCATTTAATGGTGTAATCAATATATCTGATGTCTATTGTAAGGGTTTTTAAAAATTAATTTTTGGATAATTTACAAAAGGTATTGAAAATTTCGGTATATTAAACGGTTTTCGTTTTAGCTCAGTTGAAAAGTGGCCACGTGATGTTGCTTGAAATTTTCGTAGACCGTGGTTCGAATCCTGACGGGCGTCATACGCATATTTTTTGTTTTTATTTTATTTTGCATTTAAATGTGCTATTGTTTAAATTGAATGACCCATTTACTACATAAATAACATTTTTTAAACACTTTCTTTGATTTGGATTTTGATCTGTCATAGTCGTCATAGACCTTATTAGACATGTCATGTATTACAAGTTTAATACACAGTACATAATTTTAATATTGTAAAATAATCGTATTATACCAAATGATAAATTACCTATATACTTTATTAATTAATTTAAAAAATCTAATTTTTTAAAACAAATATAATACTTACTTATTTGACCTATGTCTATAATGTTAATATTATTTTATTATTGTCAATTTAGTTAGATTTGATAATAAATTTCAAGACAGAAATAACACCTGTAATTGAATTTCTCTTTGACTTATAACGCTGTAAATATATAAAATTATAAAAATGTCAATCTTAATTTTATTTGGTGTTGGTAATAAACTGTGTTATAATTTTAATATAATTTTTGTTACTGAAAATTTTTAATATTACATAGGTAAATTATATGCATAAGTAATTTTGACCTAAATAATTTTCAAATCAAATTTCACCAGACACATAATATACAGATATAACATACCTACTTATGCCTGGAGAATTTGTGTTCCTTATTCAATTATTGAATATAAAATCATGGGCTTTATCACATAATTATGATTAGTGATGGGTCGTTCTCAGTAATTTCCGAATCTTACTATAGGGAAAGTTTCCATTTAGGAATATTCCCCTTAATGTGTTGGGTAAGTTACCGGGAACAACCCATCTCAAATTATGATAGTAGGAATTATTATGCCCGGTAGTCACTTTTGAAGGATTTACTTGTTTACTGGTCCAATGTTTGGGTCAATGAGGCTTAGGTAAAAAATTGCTACAGAACAGTAAACATGCTGTAATAATATGGTCAGGAATTTAATAAATTTGTACTTTTCATTTATTACCTACTATGTCCTTGATTCTTAAAATATACAATCTTTCAATATTTCTCAAAAAGATCCTTTTTTCAAAGGTGGGGTTTCAAATGAAAACAGTTTTTTTTTAATGTACAGGGTGGCCAAAAAATAAGTGCATTACCATTGCCAGTGAGCTTTTGGGAAGTCTGCTTCCCAAAGCCTCATAGATTTTTTTTTAAATAACGATTAGGTAGTTCTAAGTAGGTATTGTAGATGCCCTGGCACCTAGTAGGTATGTATAAAAAAATGGAACCTTCTGTAAGGGGGCGTTCAAGTATTACGTAACCCAATTTTGGGGGGAGGGGGGTCTCATAAAACGTTACGATGCGGGCGGGAAGGGTCTTCCTTACACATTATTTGTTTTTAAGTAAAAACTAGGGAATCAAAACTCCCAACCCTTTTCAGTTACGTTTCACGGGGAATCCGATTACCGCAAAGGCAATTAAAACTATACCAAGGATAAAAACTATAACATAACTTTTTGCGACTTTAGGGTAAAAGTGGTCATTTGAGTGTTACGTAAAGCTTAGAGAGAGGGGGTACAGAAGACATTACGGTGCGTTACAAGGGGTGAGAGGGGGGGGGGGGTCAACAATCTTCAAAAATTGCGTTACGTAATACTTGAACGCACTAAACTTCCAAAAGCCTCCTAGGGGATCTGTTTTGAGTCCCAAAACCTCACAGGCAATGGGAATGCACTTATCTTTAGCCCACCTTGTAGAGTTTGTTCTGAAAGTCAAGGCACGTGGAATGTATAGGCATGCTCTGATGCCAGACACCGTCACATTCCGCACAGCCTCTACCCCATTGGTTCCTACTCTTTGTATACTAACTGGTCAAATATGAATTTCCTTTAACTATAAATCCGAGTACGAGCAGGACACGCGCACGAAGGGTTTCGTACTATTTACAATAATAATATGTTTATTGCATACCATGGTATTTAAGATATTACAAGATTATAGTATGTAGGTATCACATGGGCCCTGATATCAAGATAGCAAGATATCCTTATAACTTATAACTAGATTAAAATTCATATTTTAAAGACAAACGGGTCTTAATCGCGTAAACTTACGTTTAATTATATCCTGACGTTTCGGGCATGACGTTACATACACCCGTGGTCGCAGGCAGACGACCACACGCCCGCACGCACACGGCAGGCACGGGTGTAACGTCATGCCCGAAACGTCAGGATATAATTAAACGTAAGTTTACGCGATTAAGACCCGATTGTCTTTAAAATATGAGTGATAATCGTGAAACTTTCAAATCAATATAGATTAAAATTACCTAAATGTAGTTGGTACCTACAGTTATACAATATAGTTATAAAAGTCATCAATTTATAATTTAAAAAATCTCATTTTTCTATGGGAACCCTAAAAACACATCATAATCATGAAAGCGTAGAACATGATCATTCAGTGTAAAGCGCCATCTATCGGCAAATATGTGAGAGGGTTGTTCTGAGATAATCCTTAACCTTTTGGAAAGCAAGCCTTGAAGAAAAATCATGATTGTGTCACTGGCGCCAGGCGATCGCTTCTAAACAAGCGAAGTTGAACTTTATATAGTTCCCTATAAGTCCATAATAAATTAGCAAAGATGGCGGCTGTAGCCGTCGCTGACGACATGGGGCCCATTTCTCGAAAGCTTGTAACTTGTAATACAAGCGGAAGCCCTTATCTAATCAATAGTGTCAAAAAGAGACTTCCACTTGTATTACAAGTTACAAGCTTTTGAGAAATGGGCCTATGGTATAACATTCCGTTGATTGTCGTGTAAAGGTGTTGATCACTGCCAAAAGGTTAAATATTGCGTGAACCAATTTCAACGATTTTAATTTATTTGAAAGCAGCCGATTTCAACATATGTGAGCGTTTTAGTAATAAGTGTAATATAACGCCCCACTTTGTCGATAACCATATTGTACCTTTATACTTACGAATTAAATGTCTAAGGGCTTTTATTACTTTTAATACAAGCGATAAACGTACGTTTTCACTAAAACGATCACATATTTTTGTAGATATGGTAAGTCGAATAGGTATCTGCTTTTTTTAACCCATTTATTTAAATTATAAATATTAAATGTCATATACCAAAGAAAAACGACCAAGATCACCTATGTCCGAGGTGGGGAGTATGGTCAAAGGCGCCTAGCCTTGTAAGGGATTGCATATACCCGAGAAATTTGACAGGTGGTTGCTAAGACCGAGTGGCCTAGGGGTAATATAGTGTAGGCATCAGCCGCGAAAGCTGAGTACGTGGGTTCGATCCCCACCTTGGACATAGGTGATCTTGGTCGTTTTTCTTTGGTATATGACATCTAATATTTATAATTTATATAGTATTAAGTAGTGGGACTACTGGAGAAAAATTAAAACACAAATCAAAATATTTAGTCAATAAATAATTTGATTTGTGTTTTCGCAATATGTTCCTTTTATTTAACCCATTTGTCTCAAATAGGCCGACTAATCGTTTGATTTATTAATAAAAAATTCCTTCAGTTTACTTTAAATTATGCAATAATAATAAATAAATAAATATCTTGGGACATCTTACATAAATCGACCTAGTTCCACGGTAAGCTCAATTAAGGCTTGTGATAGTTGTGATGTGGGTACCAGGCGGCGATATTAATAGATAGATACATATAGATACTTAAATACATAGACTGCCATGACCAAGGAACAAATATTTGTGATAAATATGTAAATACACAAATAATGGCCTTACCGGGATTCGAACCCGGAGCCTCCAGCTTCGTAGGCAGGGTCACCACCAACTAGGCTACGGAGGCTGACTGAATAAATTTAATAAGAAAAGTTGCATAACGTGACCACATATACATACTTCAGTAGATATGTCAAACCGGGGAAAACAATGGTTCCTAACTAACTACGGAATTTTAAACGGCTCAAAGCTTGGCAGGAAGCTCATTTCATATAATTTCTCGTAAACCACACATGGCGTTAATTAGTTTCTAAAGTGACAATCGCCAAAGCCTTGCCGATGACAATCGATACCGCTGGTGGAAATTGGCTTTTTGCAATATTTGAATTGTAATAAATAATAGATATCATTTGACGTATTTATGTGGCTTAATTTTCCATTGTTATTAATGTTTTGCAATGCTTTTCAGTGTGCTGTATAAACCGTACCAATGATTTAACTGTTTAAAAATGAATAAAACAAAGGTCACAACGCGCAAGGGCTCAAAATCCAAAAATAAAAAAGAATCTCCAGAGGTATTTGTTTTACCTCCAAATCTATTGCAAAGGTTGGGCATTAATTTAGGGCACTACGGATCAGCATCAGAAAGTGCAACGGATTCTCAAATTACAGGCAAGTTACACCTTTGATTTCTTAGATCTTTACAGTTTCACATGCATGCAGATGTGGCCTGTTCAATATACCTATCTAGGTATATTAGATACTATGAGGAGCGTTTTCTAACGGCTTATTTTGTATAATATTCGCAATGGAATCAGCCGTCTTGAAAAGTATCCCTTCAGACGGCCATTTAAAACTTCACTTCCCGTCATGACTCTTGTAAAGTAAGCACATGACACAAGTACCTACATTGCGAAAGCTTGTAAACGTGCCAACGACAACGAGGCTATCGAACACAATCATACATAAACAATAACTTATAACTCCTTATAAAACTAAATAATAAATTGATTTGATGAGTTGCAGTCCGCAAACCATTTTGCTGTTACGTGCGCTCCTGCTATTTTGGCCTTTGACTTCATTTTCATATATTACTCTTAAGATAACTACTATATTATAAGTAACTGTTACATCACATTCACCACTTTCAGATGTAAATGTAAATTTTAAAGAAAATGGACTAAGTAATAATATAACAGCTATTAAAAAGAAACCTGACTCTAGTGTCTTGGTGACATCAGAAAGTGAAACGTCGTCAATTATAGAAACTGCGGAGTTGATGAAAAAGTCAGTTTTTCTGAGTCCTACTTTTATCTCTAATAATACAAGTGTTATTCAGGGGGAAATAGAGATTGTTGGAAATGTTGTAGGAAGGGATATTGATATTAGTGCCGGGCTTAAAAATGATGAATGCGATGGCGTTGCAAATGTTGAAGAATCATTCATTAACTTGCATAAAGATTATACATCTGTTTCCAATGTAACGGAACCGATTAGTAATACAATATCCACACCAACATCTGAGAGTATACCATGTGATCCGATTGCCGACGGCAATGTTGAAATTCAGGAACTCGAAATGCAAACATTTATTGATGAGCACGCAGATGAAGCATACTCTTCAGATGGCAGTAATAGTACTGTTAAGTCCGACTTAAATAAATCCAATAAAAACAAGATTAATATAATCTCTGAGCAAATAATCCTGCCATCCCAGATTTACAAATTGAAACATAGTTGTTCACCCCATGAAAATTCCTTAATTCATGTTCCAATAAATACTATGATAACACCACACAACAAAAACATCATTCGACAAAATGAGATCAATGTAGAAACTGTGGAGTTGAATCCGGATGTTGCTGGAAATATTGAAGCTGAAATTGATGTTGTCAATGAATGTGCCACTAGTGAGCAAAATGTTATGACAAACTATGATGCTGTAATGCAGAATATTGAAATATTAAAGAATATTAATAAAATTGATCTATGTGCCGCGTTGAATGTAACAGACACAGAGTTTATAATTACAACTCAAAATCATGCAAACTCTCCACAGGCTCTTGAATTAGAAATGCCACACCAACAAGACGTCGTAATTATTGATAATGCTCAGCCGTGTCCTACTAATTTTGTTGATACTAAAGAAAGGGAAAATTTAAATACAATTTCAAATAGTGGATCGGAGCATTATGATAATGCAACGAAAAACCGTTTTGAAAGAAATACAACATCGTCTACGAATGTAAAAAAGGGTGACGATATTGTAACCAAGTTCATCTCAAACGAAGACAAGTTGAATAAGGTAGTTGACAAAAGTGGTATATTGAGTAGTATTGAAAATGAAAAAGAAATTCAAATCTCGATTGAGAATCAGTACTTTGGAATAGGAATAAAAACTTGTCCGGTTGATTTTACCTTTACTGACAATGATGCATACCAGGATCTACTTGATTGTAACAAAGAAACGAATACACATGTACAGCTTAGTACATTGCAGAACCAAATCAGTGAAGCCAATTTAATACATCATGAAAAGAAAAATTCTGTCACAAATAATCAACAGGACGATCAAACGGTTTCCGAAAGTCCATCTGAAACTGCAAATAAAAGTCAACAGCGGTCTAGTATCATTGAAATAAACTTCGACAAAAATAATACCATATGTCCAACACAGATAACATGTAACCAAAATAAAAGTGATTCAACACAGAAAAACTCTGCACGTAGTCCGATTTTGTATCTTAAACATTACAAAAAACAAGATTGTAAACAAAAGGAATGTGTTGACAACCAACATGAACAAAAAGATATTCATCGAAATTATGAGTCACTTACATATAATGTTAACGGTCGTCAGGCCAGTAATAAAATGAAAGTAGAAAATAGCAATAAAGGTGCTACCCACGAGGATAAAGTAAAAGAAATCGCTAAATACTTAAGCGAGTTTGCCGATTTAAAAAAGAGAAACCATTTGATTGAAAAATGTCAAAGTAATAAAAAAAATTGTGCAAATTCAAAATCATCAATTCAAGGCGTTGAAAAGCCTGGTGGTTCAGAAATAAACAATAAAAAGCTAAATTATCCGCCTTCTAAAACGTATGAACGTAAAAGAAAACAAGGATGTACAATTATTCCTTCATGTGTTACCACAGTACCTAACCCATCTACCCAATCTATAGACCTCAATGACGGTAGTTCCCCTAATGTTTGCAATAAAATGGAGACATGTATTTGCGATGACTTTGGCCGATTAATACCCTATGATAGTGAAAACTGTTATGAACATATTCATTTTTGGAATAAGGCTAAGATTGATTGTTCACCTGATATTATATTTAGTATTTATAGTGAAGATTTTTCTGTAAACTCCATCGATAATAATACTAATACGGACATAGATTATCCTAGTGAGGATTTCGATGTAAATTCGTATAAATTGTGTTGGAATGAAATACAAATTACTAGCGAACATAGATGTGATAATAAGAAATCACAACAATTGTTTTCATCGGGGTTGCATATTACGAATATAAAAAATAATGTGAGTAGTAATTTTATTAATATTTTTTGGCAATACCTTTTGTAAAGTTTTCCAGCTTATCAGTGTTTTTTTTTTATTTTGGCTACCTTAGGCTAGTGGATCATTGGTCAAGTCGACTTACATAAACTCTTGAATTTTCACAGAAAGGCAATGAAAAACAAGAAAAAGAAAAGGAGTTCTTAAATCAAAATACAAATGATAAAAGTGTGCAAAAACAGATACTTGCCCAAGATGGACCTGCGAAAACTGGAGAGGTTCGTATTACTTAATCTATTTTTTTTAATTTAAAAAGTACGTGCGTGCCATATACAAACAAGAGTCCTATCCTATGACTGAATTAATTTAATTCAAGTTTTGCCCATGCTTATGCTGCTAATAGAATGTATTATAATCTACAAAATCTTGCCAAAAAATACGTGTTATTAGTATATGACATTGGCAAGTTTAAGGTTTAATGAACTTAACCAATTTTAGCATGTTTTATAATTATTCACATTTTTAACACAGAAGAGAAAACGTACAACGAGATTTACCGATAGTGAAGAGCCTGCAGCAAAAAATAAAAAAGACGAGAATCCCAACCACTTACAACCTGAAGTTAAAGTGGCTTATACTGACAAAGAAGTAATTTTTACAAATGATACAAAAGTAAGTTATTTATTTTACTGTACTTTAAGACATACCAATTAACGTAGTTATCCGAGATGTGACATTGTAAAAACACAGTGACGTTCCACACAATCGTTTGGTTTGTGTTCGTTTTGTTTGTGTTTGGTCTTAAGTAGGAACTTAAGAAGTTTCACTGTTTTAGAATGTGCCTTTTACAACCAAAGATCTGCCATCTCTGTGCGAGAGTACGACATCGTCAGCAGAACAAATATCCTCACCTTTGAACCATGCTGTTGTAACTGAGCAAGATCAGCCACTGCCATGTGTCCCAACCACTGACACTACAACAAAGCAAAAGCAAAAGCATTTTGATCAGCCATCTACGTCAACTAATAGTGCCAAAACTCCTGAACGTCGACAAAAGGCGTCAACGAAACCTACGGTAACTCCGCTGTCAACTAAAGATGAACGCAGCAATGTTATCTGCGGGGTATGTCAACTCAATGTGGACGGAGATTGGGTAGAACATATAGCTTCAAAACATGAATATCTAGCTTGGAAATCTGGAGAAAAGTCGTTGGTATGTATGATTTCTAAGATGTAAGAGTTTTAAAACTAGAGTACCCACTTTTTATTCTCTTAAGGCTAGCGAACATCATATTCATGCGCACGATTATTCCCAGGACGTAGATGACAAAGAGGCAGTTTGGAAACACTTGAATGAAATTACAAAGACCAGTGGCGGACTTACATGCAGCAAATGCGGACTCACTAAGAAAAAAGTGAAAGGTTACTTGAGCCACATGAGAAGGTGCTCGGGCGAAAAAGTTAGTATTATGACATTTTTAATTACTAGTGATTTATTATTTAAAATAACTAGCATATTTCTTTACAACTTCAATAGGTGGCGCTAGTGTGTCAACAATAAGTAATTATCACGGAACAAAATAATAAGTTCTAATGATCTATTTTTATCGATCTAAAGTTGCAATTTAGAAAAGCTGCGAGCAAGTCACTGTACAGTCACCGTTAATAGTATCTTGTACCACGAAGGCCGCAATAAATATATGACACGCTCTTATGTCACTCTAAGGTTGTGTCAGATTTTTTTGCGCCCTTCGCGGTAAAGATATCGATTGTACCTACTTAGATAAGTTTGTATGTAGGTTATCCGCTGTTAAATTTAATATCGACTGTCTTTTACAGTCCCATCACCCACTGGAAGTAAGACAGAAAGAGGAATCAGTAGAACCTAGCGTTAAAAAAGAACACACGCCTGCAAATGACGGCTTGGTGAAATGTGGAGTTTGCGAGGAATCCCTGCAGGAAGCCGACTGGAATGACCACAGAGCGACACGACATGACTACCTAGCATGGAAATTTGGAGATCCAGCATTGGTATGTTTCTTAATGCAACTGTTGTATGTATAATTGGAGTTATTCTGTAAGAAATAATTATCTTGTATCTACAAAAAGGTGGCAAATAAAAAAAAAAAACAACGCTCGTTTGGTTGCCCGCCCATAGAAAAGTTATATTTGCCAGACTGAAGAAATTTTTTTTTAATTGCTCACCATGGCAGAAAAATCAAGCTCAACATGACCATTGACCATGTCAGATTATCTTCTCTGTTGTTGTTTGATTATCTTACAACCACGCTGGCAGTAATTAAAAGCTCATCTACTACCTATTATTTACTCGTACTGGGCAACTAGATAATACTTATGTACACTTCAAACGTTATACATAGTAACCTTATTTACCGTATTCCATTCTTATTTGATTAATATTAAACGTGTATTTTAAATAATAATTAAAGGAGTACCTACCTAATGTAGTTAATTTGTGTTTATCAGGACGTGAATGACGAGACCGCAGTGCGAGAGCATTTGTATGAGATAACTAAGGCTTGCGGCGGACTGACTTGCGCGAAATGTGGCCTCACTAGGAAATATGTCAAAGCTTATTTGAGTCATACACGAAGCTGCATTGGGCTGAGTGTTAGTAAATACTGATTTATTGCATGAAGTAGCGTAGTGCTCATTGATATTGTATTAATAATATCGTCTATTGATTTTACACATTATAGTAACAAAGTAAATCAACGCCTTCTTGTTTTTTGATGTTGCACTATTAATCACGAATGCATGCAATATTGAACCATTTTCACTGTACACTATTATTAAATTCTTATCTTATATTACTCTAATTTCCCTTACTGAGAAAGATTAATAAAATTAAACATATATGGAACTTTAAAAAATCTACATTGTCCTGGCATGAACGTGAATCAATCGCAATTTTAATCAGAGAATCTAATAACGTCGAATTTGTTAGTACCTAAATACAATTATTTTCTAAATAAGTATTAATAATAATAATTCAACAGGATTCACAAAATGACAGCGCATACGACGTCTCAACCGAGGTAGTCCCTAAATTGGAGCCTGGCACCAAAGCTGTAGACATCAAAGCTGATACGATAAAATGTGGAGTGTGTGAGGAATCTATACAGGCGGAAGACTGGATTCATCACATAGCCTCCCGACATGAATACTTAGCTTGGAAACAGGGAGACACGCCTTTAGTAAGTAAATTTATTGTAACAAATAGTAATTAAGTTATACAACAATAAATAATAATATTGGTTGTAATCAGACATCAGAAATTCCGATGTGTCTATAGCTACGACTCCGACGTTAGTCACCTACCTTCGCTGAGTCAAATTTGCATGGTATCATAATTACATCTTCCGAACGACTGCTGAACATAGGCCTCCCCCAAGATAGCCACAACACATTGACCAGTTCTGCGCCACACGCATCCAGCGGAATCCTGCGACTCTGTTGCTTGGTATTTGCGGGGAGCTAGAGGCGCCATCTACAACAATAACACGTTTTACGAAAATTTTATAATACGTACAAGCAGAGATCGGAATCAGAACCGGTTTTTTTGAAAATTTTCGAAGTTGCTCAATATTTATTGAGCACACTCCGTTGTCTCCTTATGCCGTACCTACTCAATATTTTATGTAATTAACAACATCCTATTTTTGAAGTACTCCATTAACAAAGAATTTATATAAAGAAGATCGAAAAAGAATGAAATTAGAACAGCTTATTTGTATGGTGAAAAAAAACCGGTATCCGATCCCTGCGTCCAAGCCTGTAGACAAGATGAATATACTTACTTCAAATAAAAACCTTTAAAAATGTTCAAAATAATCATTTCAGGATTTGAATGACGAGGATGCCGTTCGATCTCACTTGAACGGCATTGCGAAGTCGCATGGGGGACTAACTTGCGCCAAATGTGGACTCATCAGAAAATATGTTAAAGCTTATTTGAGTCATATCAAAAGCTGCGACGGACTTAACGTAAGTAGCATCGCCGACTCAGTTGACTGACCATTTGTTCCATTTATTTGTATTGTAATTCGGGTCACATGCTCAGTTAACTGTATTTGCGTTGTACCATTAAATCGGGATTTTGACACTTCAAAGACAGTATAGTTCGTGAAATATAAATTGGTAACTTTCTACCTACATTATAGTAAAAATAAACATTCAATTTATATTTCTCGAACTATAACAGTTACATTTCACGTAGGCGTTGCAAGTTTCCATGCGTGTAGAGATAATAGACGGACGCCACTAAAGGAGACTTAGTGAAAACGCCCCGCTTTATCAATCGCCATAAGCCAATTCCGTCTTTATAACATTTTTTACCAAACGCTCACGCTTCCTACATATCTCTCACCTACCCACCGACCTACCAGCCTAATTGTATTGTATACCTCTTAAATCAGGAATCACAAAATGACAGTACATATGATGTATCCATGGTAACATCAAATGAAGTGCAAGCTGACAAGTCCAAAGAAATTGGAGTTGATAGCAATGAAACACCAGCTAATAATAGTCTCGTCAAATGTGCTGTTTGTGGAGAATCTATGCCAGATGACAACTGGAATAATCACATAGCCTCGAAACATGACTACCTTGCATGGAGAGTTGGAGATATCGCATTGGTGAGTTGTGTTGCAACTTAGTTTTTTTTGCCGCCATGATGGGGGTAATTTTAGATTCTTGCCACGAAATAACATCACTTGTGTATTTTTTTTTAAAGAAACGCGTTTTCTTGTTTTCGTATGTCTTCCACATTTCGAATTGAAATTGATAATGGACGTATTTTTTAAAACTTGAGTAGTGGTTGGTTTGGTAGTAGGCAATTGCCTGTTTCACTATTCCTGTATAAAATAAATGGCAGATAAATGTTACCGGTTTGTGTCTTTTATATTACTGGGAAAAAGAAAAGTGTTAATTTTATCTGATGGATTTATTTATCCGGAGGATTGTGAAACAGGCAGTTAGTGAGGTCAATTAATGTTTCAGGATGTGACAGATGAGGTTGCCGTTAAAGAACATTTATATGAAATTGCGAAAGCTATCAGTGGACTGACGTGCGCTAAATGTGGGCTCACCAGAAAATATGTTAAAGCTTATTTGAGTCATATCAAAAGCTGCGATGGGCTTAACGTAAGTTTTTTTTTTTTTTTTTTTTTTTTTTTTTAATACCACGTCGGTGGCAAACAAGCATACGGCCCGCCTGATGGAAAGCAGTCACCGTAGCCTATGGGCGCCTGCAACCTCAGGGTGTCACATGCGCGTTGCCGACCCAATAAAAATAACGTTGGCACAACAAAGTGGCTCCACTCCACCTGATCGTAAGTGAAAAGCAGAGCCCAAATCGCGGCGGCAACGAACAGGAGACAATCAGTAACCTGTTAGTTGCCACCGCCTTGCTGGCCCGCTAGATGCTGGTAAATACACCGGCTGACCCCGAAACACGGCAAACACAAAGGTAAGTCATTTCACGGCCGTTTACACCGAATGTACGGTGGTAGCCAACCAGGCGGGTACTAGTAAAAATACGCTACCACCGGCTGAGAAGCTGGATACTCAGTATTTCCCTTAGTCGACTCCTACGACACCCACGGGAAGAGAGGGGCGGTGATTTTTGTATTCTTACTCCGTCACCGCACGGATAATAAATATAAAGTACAATAATAAAGCTTACTTAGGGCATATCAAAAACTGTGATGGGCTTAATGTGAGTACATATACCTAAATAGAGTCATCACTAATTTTACATGAAATTACAATTGATAAGGTGAAAGTACTAGTGCTAGATGTCATTATGTTAAAAGGACAAGGTTTCAATTCGAATATCAAAAAATGTTATTGATTCAAATGTAATCTCACTACTTTTCCATAAAGAGCTCTGGGCGAATAGTAGTGCACCATAGAGGCTCTATGATAGAGCACTGTTACTCCTTATTGGATGTATTTATATGTATAATGGTCTATCTATAGTTTTTGATTACAAATCTTCAAAACATGCTACATAATCCTAACGTTTATGTTAAAAATATTTTGGAGTTTAAGATGAATATTAAGTTTGCTTACAGAAATCTCAACTCGACACTTCATGTAACATATCATCAGACTACCCTGAAAAAAACTCAATCAAATCTAGTAAAGACTCCACAGTTAAAGTATGTAAACAAGAAATTTCACCCTCGACCGCATCTTCAACAAAATGTGGCGTGTGCGATGAAATTGTTCCAGAACAAGACTGGTATAATCATATAGGCAAATACCATGATTATCTCGCATGGAAATTCGGAGAACAAGCTTTGGTAAGCCATTTTTTTATTTAGATCTCCGTATCTTCTTACTAAAGAGTGTGGTTTGTGGTTATTTGTTATTTTCTGTTATTTATAATTATTTGTTTATTTTTATGTAAATTATCTTGAATACAAAGTCTTTTAACAAATAAGTCTGAATTCTGCCCTCCTAAGCACGAGTGTCCATCAAAGTGTAACTCTATTTGTAGGATAATAAAGTAAACAACTGATTTATAAAATGAATTGTTTTAAACTGTGTAAGGTTTAGGGCCTGTTTCACCATCTATGAATAAAATATATTTGTCAGATAAATGATAACGGGAATTCGCCCGGATAGTTACCCTTTTATTTTATATGCCTGAGGAAAAGGATAGTGATAATTTTATTTTTTATTTACATTATGAAACAGGCCGTTAGTGTTATGTTATGGTATGGGGTAGAATATGTTGAAATGAGCTTACATTTGTTTTCAGGATATAGATGATGAGACTGCAGTGAAAGATCATTTGTATGCAATTTCGAACACCTACGGCGGACTCACTTGCTCGAAATGCGGAATCATTAGAAAATACGTGAAAGCCTATTTAACACATTTCAGAAATTGTAATGAAGTCGATGTAAGTATGGTGTCCATGTTTCAAGAAATAACCTTATTCTTGCATCGTGCAGGCGCTATTGCCCTAAGGATCAGTACAATGGACTTTGAATTCTGATTATGAATTGATTAAAATTTAATACCTATTGGACGGATCCTTATCAGACACGGACGAAGGGTTAAATGTATGGGAATGAGCAAGATACTCATAAACATCGAACACGACTATTATCGAGACATGATCGGTAATTGTTGTGTTTATAAAGAGAGAAAAACTTTTCTGATCAAAATGCAAATGTAATTTCAATAATTGACTTTTCTCAAACATGCACTGAAATATTGTTGTTATGTTCCTTATAATAGGCTGCGAAGTATGAATGACGTTTCAGGTGCGACTAGGACAAGAGGTCGTTAATGGAATTTAATTAAATTCATTTTTAAAATATACAAATCTTGAAGGCCTAGGCCGGCAAAGTGCTCTTTTTTAATTCCATTCTACATAAATTTGTGGCAGTCATCATGACATTCTGCCACTTTGCAATAGAATGCATTTAAAAAAATAAACTTTGAAGTTTTTTGTTGTTTATTTCATTGCATGTTTGAGAAAAGCACTATACATACCTCGGCCGGAAAATGGGGTTGCCCGCCTCAGACCTATCCGTCTATCTGTCCTATATCGTCTATATGTCTTCGGCCGACAATCCCTTTCGTCCCGGCCTCTATACATAGTAATGTAGTAATGGTCTATAACTCTAGCTGTAAATAAGACGTTGCACTAATATCTATAGTCCACCAATTTAAATTTTACTATTATCATTATCTTTGATATACCCATACAGGGTGCTTAGCCAAGTTGCCAATCGCTAGCGCTTGCTAGCGTATCGCAGTTTTCCCTCTCTGTCACTCATTCGTATTAGTGCGAAAAAGACAACTGCATTTCGCTTACGTTTGACGATTAAGCGTTAGCGATTGGCAACTTGGCTAAGCATGCAGGTCTGTAACTCTATCTGTAAATAGACCGTTGCACTAATATCTATAATCTCTATAGTTAGTACGGTCAAATCGTATATTAAACTCGCAAAACATGTAGTAAAGCTGCATTTTTGGTATGTTGTTTAGACATCATAGGGCACTATAAAACCACATTTTGCAAGCAAAAAAAAGTTGTGCTAGTTACGTAGTACGTGAAAAACTGCGAAATTTACGGTCATTTTTCAGTTTCTGATTTTTATTAAAAAAACCTTACGTTTTTTGACATTATATGTTAGGAAGCGTTTAAAGATTAATAAATTTTCAACAAGTTGAGCTAACATGTATTACCGTAGGTTTTACAGTTTTAGAGATTTGCGACTTCTTAAAAGTACTATTTTTTGTAAACTAACGCTATTTTGAGTTTTCCTAACGATTTCGGCTTAATATCGCCTCACCTAATTATGCTACGAAAAACATGCGATAATGACCTTATAGCGCACTTAATATTCTTTAATTTAAGGGTAAAATTAGGTCAGTGAACTTTGTAGTTGAAAGTATAAACGCGAAATTCATAAGGCAGGAGGCCCGCTATCTAAGTTTTTCATACAAAGCGCAAGTCGTGTTGCAAAGCTACAATTTTAGTATATTATATAGGCCCTATAAGGACGTACAAAAATGTATATTACAAGAAATACAAAAAAGGAATTTCGGCACAAGACGAAAAAAACTGAATAATTATTGGACTTCTTTTACTTTTTGACGTTTAATTAAGAAACTATTATCTTTTTGATACTAATTGCTACAAAACTTAAAAAGAATATTAAATTTGAAAGGAGTTGAGCTACCTTGCATTACCCTAAATTATATAGATTTAGAGATACGACATTTCAAAATGTGCCCTTAATTAAGTTAAGAAAATAAATGCATGTTTTGAAGCCTCGTATACCCCCAACTATAAGACTTACAGTAATTGTTATCGGCTCAATTTGTTCCAAATTTAATGTAGTTGTTATCTATAATTACTTTTTTTTTCTAGCGCGAACGTTTTGCCAATATTTAGTGAATAGCTTTAACGTAACCTAAAATTTATTTAATTTTTGATAAAAGGGCACTTTATCAAATGTCGTATCTCAAAATATATATAACTTACGGTGATGCAACGTAGCTCAAATACTTTCAAATTTAATGTTCTTTCTTAGTTTTATAGCAATTAGTATCAAAAAGATAATAGATTTTTAGTTAAATGTCAAAAACTAAAAAAAGTCCGATTTTTTTCCGTTTTTTACGTCCTATGCCCAAACTATTATTTTGTTTTTCTTTTAATATAGTACGGTCAAATCGTACATAATTTTACCCTAAACTCGCAAATCAAGTAGTATCGCTGCATTTTTGGTATGTTGTTTAGACACCATAGGACAGTATAAAACCACATTTTGCAAGCAAAAAAAAGTTGTGCTAGCTGGGTAGTACGTGAAAAACTGCGAAATTTAGGGTCATTTTTTAGTTTCTGATTTTTATTAAAAAAACCTTATGTTTTTTGATATCATATGTAAGTAAACGTTTAAAGAATAATAAATTTCCAACAAGTTGAGCTAGCATGCATTATCGTAGGTCTCATAGTTTCTGAGATTCGACACTTTAAAAAGTACCCCTTTTTGTAAACTAGATAAAATTTTGTGTTTTGCTAACGTTTTCGACTTAATATCGCCTCACCTAATTATGCTACGAAAAACATGCAATAATGACCTTATAGCGCACTTAATATTCTTTAATTTAAGGGTAAAATTAGGTCAGCGAACTTTGTAGTTGAAAGTATAAACCCGAAATTCCATAGGCAGGAGGCCCGCTATCTAAGTTTTTCATACAAATCGCAAGTCGAGTTGCAAAGCTGCAATTTTGATATATTATAAAGGCCTTAGAGATATATACGAAAATGCATATTAAAAGAAAAACAAAAAAATAATTTGGGCGTAGGACGTAAAAAACGGAAAAAAATTCGCACTTTTTTTAGTTTTTGACGTTTAACTTAAAAACTATTATCTTTTTGATGCTGATTGCTATAAAACTAAGAAAGAACATTAAATTTGAAAGGATTTGAGCTACGTTGCATCACCATAAGTTATATATATTTTGAGATACGACAATTCATAAAGTGCCCTTTTATCAAAACATAACAAATTTTAGGTTACGTTAAAGCTATTCACTAAATATTGGCAAAACGTTCGCGCTAAAAAAAAAAGTAATTGTAGATAATAACTACATTAAATTTGGAACAAATTGAGCCGATAACAATTACTGTAAGTCTTATAGTTGGGGGTACACGAGGCTTCAAAACATGCATTTATTTTCTTAACTTAATGAAGGGCACATTTTGAAATATCGTATCTCTAAATCTATATAATTTATGGTAATGCAAGGTAGCTCAAATCCTTTCAAATTTAATATTCTTTCATAGTTTTATAGCAATTAGTATCAAAAAGTTGTAGTTTTTTAGTTAAACGTCAAAAACTAAAAAAAGTCCGATTTTTTTTCAGTTATTTACATCTTATACCTAAATCCTTTTTTTTGTTTTCTTGTAATATGCATTTTCGTGCATCCCTATAGAGCCCATATAATATGGTCATTTCTCAAATTTTTGGCACCGACAGGTGAAAGTTTTGTTGTTTTAAAAATATCGCTTTTTTAGATTTTTTTTTTCTAGGGGTCGTTTGAATGCGTCTCAAACATTACAAACATTCCAAAGGCACCGGTATCAATCAATTATTTTAGAAGTTATGGTCGATTAAAATTCAGGTGAACGACATCATGATCAGGTGAAGGATAAAATATACACAGGTTATCGACAACCGTAGCAGGTTAACGACAAATTAGTACAAATTAGTATGACACCTTTGACAAGTTAACGACAAGCGTCGCTAACCTGCGTCCGTAGTCGATCACCTGTAGTTTGGTGGTCTTTCACCTGTTATGGACATCATTCACCTGTCTCCATCATCATTATAATCCAACATAATTTAGTAAAATAAATCTTTTTTGTGAGAACGATATATATATAGGTATAAAAAGGTATATCATATTTTGGAGATTTTGTATGCCAAATATAAAAAGTTAGTTTTTATATGGTTTATCTGGCTTATGACAAGTGATCGACGTGTCGGTTTCCTGTCACTGAGTCGTTCACCTGGCTTTATCGGACAGGTGAAGGACACACATAGCAAAAAAGCAACAATCCTTTGAGAAATGCAGCTTAAACCGATATAACAGTAATACTTTTCTCATTTAACGCACAAATAATATATTCAGGCATAAAAAAATATTATTACGAGTGGTAAATTTATCATTATTGTCGTTCACCTGTCGCAAAATGTCGTTCACTTGCCTATTTTAGCCAGGTGAACGATGCACAGGTGACCGACAAAATGGCAGTTATTTCGTCCAAACGCAAAATGTATTTGACGAATAAACTAAATATATAGGTACATAATAGTAATCAATGAATTACGTTATATATGTTACAGTTAATGCCATATCTCACACAATAACCAAACTATGAATGACGACTACTTACCCATTACAAACTCCCGTTTAAGATAAGTTATATTTTTTATTTTGTTATCACGGCGGAGTGCGCACGTGTTGTTGCTTGCAGGTGATGGCCGACAACTCGCCGCCCCCGGCGAATAAAATGATAACTGCAAAAACCTAATTTTTCAGGAGAAAATAAAAACATGTTTTTGTCGTTAACTTCATTAATACTAAACGTATGCAAATTATGTAAAGTTCTAACGATAGCTAATTTTTGTAGCATTCTGAAAAAATAGGGTAACCTCTTCTTAAACATACCGAAAAAAAGTTATTTCAAAAACAAAAAGTTAGTCAAAATTTACCATCATCAAGGATATAATAATATCGATTATCATTTTATTCACGTTGCGGCTACGCCAACACCAAATATTGCACCATCATGTTACAATTTTATTCAGAGGGTGACCAGGGTGCAAGCTAGTGAGTATAATACTACAATATCACATTATTCCGGTAAATTTAGTGTTAATCTTTTTTAAAAAAGGCTTTTAATCTAGATTAAAAATGAAACTGTAATATGGTATTACAGTTTCATTACATTACAGTTTCATTATGGTATTCAGTATGGTGGTATTTTAATTTTATTGAACAATAAAATTGAAATAGTTAAACTTAAACCTCAATAAGTAAATTGGCAGAATGATTATTATAATTAATTACTTACCATTACTAAAATTTTATTATTATGATCACCCGATCATAATAATCTAACATTATGTGATATAGCCATAAGACGTGAAGTCCTTTGTTGCAACATTTTGCAGTAAATCCACTTATAAATAAGTTATATATCAGAAATTAACGCCCAAGTGCGAGTCGGACTCGCGCGCCAAGGGTTCCCTACCATTATCAATTTATCATAAAAGAATAAATTAGAGGTAAAAAAATGTTTTTAAAGACAAGCTTTTATAGTAAAAAAGAAAAAAAAAAACCATGACATCCACGACACCAAAATCCACGGTTTTGTAAGCCTTACCTAACGAACCACAAAAGGGTTGAATTTAGCTGAACAATAGTGTCGTCAGCAAAAGTATGATATACCTATATTTCAATTAACGCTTCATTGTTGTAAGGTCTCTTTTCAGTTAATTTGTGCAATCTAATTCTTCAATCTGTAGACTGTCTAAAGAATGAACTCTACTCAGAGCTTCTTAGTTATACTTGTCCAGCAGCGAAACATTTCGAACCTAAATAAAGCACGGCATGATCGACTGCACTTCCCTGCATCTTATGAACTGTTGACGACCAGCATAATACCACAGGTAACATTCTTCGTTCCACTGTGCCGTGACTTTTGATCTGGAACTGCACTGATATGGGTTCTATAATATGAATTGGAATACCATTTCCGTTCGATCGCATTCCCGAATTTTATTCGAACTAATGGAATATCTGTCAGAAGAGTAAGATAAACGACATTAAAATTCAAATAAACCTGCCTTGGAATACGATTATGCTTGAAGGCTTACCGAAAATGTTATATTTAGAGCATCTGTTTTTGTCAGTCCTAGGAAGACGTCATCGATGACCGATGCATTTGAGAAAGTATATCGCTAACTAATATTTATATCTTTGGATGCTCCGGGCCTTCGGCCCTGTGCAAGGCTCGGCCTTCGTCCTTCGCAGGTGGCCTATGGCCACCCGTTTCGTTTTCATGTTACGCTATTTCATTGTGTAGCATGGTAGTGCTGGTCTCTGGCAGCTCGGCCTTCAGCCTCGCGAGCTGTAGCGCCTCATGCAATCGCTTCGTGCCTTCGTCCTTCGCAAAGGCCAGCTGTTGGGCCAGCGGCCCTCCGATTTGTTTTAGAGAAACACTCTTCCGTCGCGTAGCCTGGAAGCACTGGGTTTATAGGGCCTGCGGCCCTCAGTTCGTTTTCATGTTACATTATTCCATTAGTAGCATGATAGCGCTAAGCTCTGGCCTACAACCCTCTGATTCGCTTGTTTAGTCGGTCCAAAAGAAGGCATGTTTATAAAATGAACCCAAACGTTAATAGCTACATATTATAGTATTGTCCCCAAAGTTACGGAAGCATACAAAATTGCAGCCCACCGACTTAGACTGGCAGTGACTTAGACGGAGTGGTTTGCGTAGGGCGAGCTGTAGGGCCTGCGGCCCTCCGGCTCATAGACTGCAGGCGTGAGTGGTTCCCGTAGGGCGAGGCTGTCGGGCCTTTGGTCCTCTGGCTGATAGACTGACAGCGTGAGTGGTTCGCGTAGGGCGAGCTGTAAGGCCTGCGGCCCTCCAGCTCATGGACTGACAACGTGAGTGGTTCGCGTAGGGCGAGCTGTAGGGCCTGCGGCCCTCCGGCTCATAGACTGTCAGCGTGAGTGGTTCCTGTAGGGCGAGCTGTCGGGCCTTCGGTCCTCCGGCTGATAGACTGACAGCGTGAGTAGTTCGCGTAGGGCGAGCTGTAGGTCCTGCGGCCCTCCAGCACATGGACTGACAACGTGAGTGGTTCGCGTAGGGCGAGCTGTAGGGCCTGCGGCCCTCCGGCTCATAGACTGTCAGCGTGAGTGGTTCCCGTAGGGCGAGCTGTCGGGCCTGCGGTCCTCCGGCTCGGCTGATAGACTGACAGCGTGAGTGGTTCGCGTAGGGCGAGCTGTAGGGCCTGCGGCCCTCCAGCTCATGGACTGACAACGTGAGTGGTTCGCGTAGGGTGAGCTGTAGGGCCTGCGGCCCTCCGGCTCATAGACTGTCAGCGTGAGTGGTTCCCGTAGGGTGAGCTGTCGGGCCTTCGGTCCTCCGGCTGATAGACTGACAGCGTGAGTGGTTCGCGTAGGGCGAGCTGTAGGGCCTGCGGCCCTCCAGCTCATGGACTGACAACGTGAGTGGTTCGCGTAGGGCGAGCTGTAGGGCCTGCGGCCCTCCAGCTCATAGACTGTCAGCGTGAGTGGTTCCCGTAGGGCGAGCTGTCGGGCCTGCGGTCCTCCGGCTGATAGACTGTCAGCGTGAGTGGTTCCCGTAGGGCGAGCTGTCGGGCCTGCGGTCCTCCGGCTGATAGACTGACAGCGTGAGTGGTTTGCGTAAGGCTAGCCGTCGGGCCTGCGGCCCTCCGGCTGATAGACTGACAGCGTGAGTGGTTCGCGTAGGGTGAGCCGTCGCGCTGAACGCACTGATTCGTTTCTCATTTAGTACACAAACATTACTAGGTACGTTTTAGGAATTTCCCGCGGTACTGTATCTGCCATTTCAATTTTTGATTGTAAAACGTATGTAAATGAAAAGGAAGATAACACGTTTTAATGTTTCGCACAAATAGATAATCGTTACTTAAGGACGATATCCGAACAGACAGAAGATTTTTAATACGAGAATAAAATGATAACTGCCTGATGTCTTTTTGTTGTAGAATGATTTTCACGCGAATATCATGATACGAGCGTTTATAGCGTAAGGTCTAATAATCATTTTTGATATTATCCTCATAGACGTTTATTCTGGTAATTTAAGAGATCAATAAAATCAAAGAATAACATTGCATTTTTTTTTATCTCCATAAATAACAGAATAAAAATTACGAAAAAAATTCAACAGATGCATTAGCACCCATAGATTTCAAATATGACATAACACTAAAACCATGGTAATGGCAGTTATCTTAGTATTCGCCGGGGGCGGCGAACTGGCGGCTTCGATTCATGCGGGGTGAGGCGGGAGAGGTGGGATAGGGATCGCATAGTAGTTGCGAGTTTGTCTCGACAAGTGAACGACAAAAACTGCCTTGGACAAACTTTAAAGCCAAATAACTTGGAACATACGTGTAATATTATTATCTGATTGTCTAGTTTTAAAAGTTTAGGATATATGCAAATAGAATACAGTAAGAAAGGTAAGTAAAGTTAACAATTTGTGTACTTTTAACAACTCGAAACATGAGTACTTCGCGTTTGGACACGGAAGGTGAACGACAAAACTTAGTTACAATTATTATTTATTTAATTAATATCAAATAAATCGATTTAAAAGCATTAGGCCTCTATATAAAAAGTGTCTTTTAATATGTATTGATAATTTATTTATGAAGATATTGTATATTTAAAAAAAAGTTCTAACATAAACGTATTTACAGGTGAGGGTGCCAAAAATTTGAGAAATGACCATATACAAAAATTGCAGCTTTGCAACACGACTTGCCATTTGTATGAAAAACTTAGATAGCGGACCTCCTGCTTTTTGAATTTCGCGTTTTTAGTTTCAATTACAAAGTTTACTGACCTGATTTTACCCTTGAATGAAAGAATATTAATTGCGCTATAAGATAATTATTTCATGTTTTTAGTAGCATAATTAGGTAAGGCGATATTAAACCAAAAACGTTAGCAAAACTCAACATTTTATCTAGTTTACAAAACAGGGTACTATTTGAAGTCTCGAATCTCTGAAACTATAAGACCTACGGTAATGGATGTTATCTCATCTTGTTACAAATTCATTCATCTTTAAACGTTACCTGATATATATTGTCAAAAAACGTAAGGCTTTTTTTATAAAAATCAGAAACTAAAAATAGACAGTAAATTTCACAGTTTTTCACGTATAACGCAGCTAGCACAACTTTTTTTTGCTTGCAAAATGTGGTTTTATACTGCCCTATGGTGTCTAAATAACATACCAAAAATGCAGCTTTACTACATGTTTTGCGAGTTTAATATACGATTTGACCGTACTAATATGCATTTTCGTATATATCTATAAGGCCTTTATAATATACCAAAATTACAGCTTTGCAACTCGACTTGCGATTTGTATGAAAAACTTAGATAGCGGGCCTCCTGCCTTATGAATTTCGCGTTTATACTTTCAACTACAAAGTTCACTGACCTAATTTTACCCTTAAATTAAAGAATATTAAGTGCGCTATAAGGTCATTATCGCATGTTTTTCGTAGCATAATTAGGTGAGGCGATATTAAGCCGAGAATGTTAGCAAAACACAAAATTTTATCTAGTTTACAAAAAGGAGTACTTTTTAAAGTCTCGAATCTCTGAAACTATAAGACCTACGGTAATGCATGTTAGCTCAACTTGTTGGAAATTTATTAGTCTTTAAACGTTTAATAACATATGATATCAAAAAACGTAAGGTTTTTTAAATAAAAATCAGAAACTAAAAAATGGCCATAAATTTCGCAGTTTTTCACGTACTACCCAGCTAGCACAACCTTTTTTTGCTTGCAAAATGTGGTTTTATACTGCCCTGTGGTGTCTAAACAACATACCAAAAATGCAGCGATACTACTTGATTTGCGAGTTTAGGGTAAAATTATGTACGATTTGACCGTACTAAGTCCACCGATGTTAAATTTGAATTATCATTGATATACCCATACAGGAATCACAGAATGTCAGTAGCACATCAAGTGTCGAACCTGCAGCGGATGTGGCAGACTTTGACAATTCTATAAACACTGACAAAGAACACGAGACAATAGTAAAATGTGCCGTGTGCTCTGAAAATGTTCATGATACAGAGTGGAACAGTCATATGGGGTCAAAACATAATTATCTGGCTTGGAAACACGGAGAGGAGAGTTTGGTATGTTTTTAATTTCTGATAGTAAAAATTACACTGGTTATGCCAAAAGAAACAGACGTTCTGATTATACTATTAGTTATTCTAAACCGATACGAATTATACTATGGCCAATCAGCCTGACAGTAGAAAAAAGGCGTCTAATTCAAATTTTATTTAAATTGCCAGTTTTTTTCTATTGACAGGGTGTTTGGCCAGAATATTCATCATCATCATCATCATCAGCTTATGATAGTCCACTGCTAGACGTAGGCCTCTCCTATTAACTATGCGTATAGATAGACGCATTAGGAAGTAAATTTCCATAATCGCCACGCTGGGCAAGCGGATTGGGGTTCGCAGTAATGTGTCCACTATGATGACGCTGCTGCCTATCATCATTCTTTTATCAAATAATGGTCAGTGACATTTCAATCCCTTAGTCGACTTTTACGACACCCGCAGGAGGAGTTGGGGTGGTGACAAATGTATTCTTACTGCCGTCACCACACTGCCAGAATATTAGTAAAAGCTAAAATGGTTTACTTTACAATTCATTCATTTTTTACTTCATTTGGTCTCACTTACCATGCCTACTAAGCATGTAGATCTCTCAATTACTTATTGTCAATATAATGTAATAAAATGAATATAATACATAATAGTAGGTAGGCACCTATTGAATCATACCCACGTTTAAAAATGTTTCTTATTATCAGGATGTCAATGATGAGAAAGCAGTTGTGCAACACTTGCGGCGAATAAACGAAAAAATTGGCAGTCTCACATGTGCCAAATGCTGTATAAATATCAAAAGCGTGAATGAATATACTACTCACGTTAAGTCGTGTGAAGGAAAGTTAAGTAGCAATGTAAGTAATAGGTATACCTATATATTCGCGCTGCGTTATTTGAGTTATTCCATTTAAAACAATCCTTCCATTACATTTTGGCTGTAATCGAAATTATTAGGCTGACTAAATAAATCCCATAGATTTTGCGTGATATTAATGCGTGATTTTGCTTCTATTTTAGAACATCAACAGCCAAAAATAAGTTTCGATTTCATTTTGTGGTAATAAAATCGAATACTAGACCATATTTTTAGTGATCTGCCTAAAGCGGAATATCCGTAGTATCCTAATTGATAAATTTTATTCGTAGGTATTATAAAACTTCTACCATTCCGTAGGTCTGTTAATTCTTGATTGTCTGTAAATAATACAATACAATACAATACAATAACTCTTTATTGCACCTCAAAGACAATTACAAAACAAATAATAAAAGTACATGTTTGAAAGAGGTAAACAAAAGGCGGTCTTATCGCTAAAGAGCGATCTCTTCCAGACAACCTTTGGGTAGAGGAGATAAGAAAGTAAAAGTTGAGATAATTATTATATTCTAATATTTTTTCAGGATCTGAAAGACAGCACCCTGAATCTAGTAATAGGCTCGCAAGCACCAAACGAAGGCCCGGCGGTAGGAACACAAGCCGAGAACTCGGGTTTAGTGAAGTGCGGCGTATGTGGGCAGTACACGGCGAGCGGGGACTGGATGCAACACATAGCTACCAAACACGAATATTTGGCTTGGAAAGACGGCGAGTTCCCTTTAGTGAGTATGGCATCGAGTAAGCCTACCGCAAACTTCGAAAATCGCATATTTCGAGCATCTGTTTCTGTTACTCAAATGAATACGTCAACTGATTGACAGAGACAAATGTTCTTCAAGCTGAATCGGTAATATTGTCAGTGCACATGGAAAGGTACCTTGTCACGGTGCTTAAAATGGACTTTACTGAAGAACACATAAGGTCTATTTTCAGAGTCGTGACAAGGTACCTTTCCATGTGTAGTGACACATATACGTATTAATTACATTATATCATTCCAGGATACAAACGATACGTGGAAAGTACGACTACACTTGCGCAAAGTAATTAAAGAAACAGGAATATTAATTTGTCCGAAATGCCAATTACCCCGCAAATCTATTAAGTCTTACTTAAAACATTTAAAGATTTGTGATAACTTCGAGGTTAGTACCGATGCAGTCCTAGTTTAACACTAGGCCTCAAACATATTTAAGTATGTAGGTATATATGTTTTCCTAACCTAAAATGTGTCATTTAAGTAGATCAAAATACAGGATGTCCCAAAAATAATGCTCTTTGAATTCACAAAAGTTAAGAATATAAAAATTAAAGTTTTTAAAGGCTTTTTTGTGACATAGGGTAAATTGCTAGTCACTGGCCACTCTCTAGTAACTGGATCAATAGATACGATTCATTTTCAAACGATGTGACATGTCATTGTCAATCACGCTCCCTCTTTCAAAATGAATTATTTTGTTCTATGTACTACATAGAGTTCATTTTTATTTAAGGTGTCCAGTTATTCGGGAGTGGCCAGTTACTAGCAATTTACCCTATCGCTCTGTAGTTCAAATTATCTATGAATTTTGCATAAAAACGCAATATTTGTAGATGTTTAAAAAAAAATACAAAAAGTGTGTTGTCATTACATTTGAATCTTGCAGTTTTGACATTATCTACTTATCTAGATGGCAGAAATGGATAGAAAAAAATGTATTAATCGTGATTTATTTGCTACCTGGGCCAACTGCTTACATTTTATACCTACATTTTAACATCTTATTTGGCAGGATGATGTAACCAACGCATATAAATGCGTAAAGGTGAAAAATGAAAAAGCAGAGACTTTCAATTGTGGAGTTTGCAACCAAGTTGTGATAAACTCGCACTGGGCAAAGCATTTGTCTGACAAACATGATTACTTGGCTTGGAAGGATGGGGATACTCCGGTGGTTAGTAACTTTAAACAATCTTTTATTCTTTTTTATTGTTCTTTATTTTCACAATTTTAAATTTTATACACATCAATCTAACTAACTTAACCTATATCTAAGAATAGCTCTTGTGTCATTGTACCGAGAATGCTAGCGACTTCCTCGCAATGCTGATACGTTGTGCGAGGAAGTAGGTTATTCTTAGTAATTTAGTACATATGGAATTTAATCTCTATATTTTTATTTCAGAACTTGGACGACGATGAACAGGTCTATCAACATTTGTTCAATTTTACTAAACAGTTCGGGTGTTTGCATTGCAAATACTGCGGAAAGAATCGGAAATACGTGAAATCCTTTCTGGAACATATTAAAGCGTGTAAAGTTAGTATTGTTTACTATATTATTTGACATTATAATTCATCCTTTTGCGTTATTCTTCTTTCTAGTTTTCCGGCTGTAGAAAAGCATTGGGCCAAAATTTCTTTTGGAGCCCTTTTCTGGCCTTTTTGTAATGCTTAAATTTTTCCTTCCTAAAACCTTCCTTCAAACAAATTTTATAAAAATAATGCCAATGTTTCAAAGTAAAAAACAAGACAATGAAAAATAATAATGCTCATTTTAACAAAAAAAAAAATGGACTGACGCTATCAACAATACACATATTTATTTTATTACATGAATGATTTTTTTTAGAATGGTGGTATAAGGGTAATTGACAAAGCCCCAGTATCCACTACGGATCTTGACGACTCGATAGTAGACTTCGATAGCGGCGGCACCTGCGCGGTTTGCCAAAAGGAGGTGGAGCCTGGTAAATGGATAAAGCACACGCAAAAAGAACACAATTACCTAGCTTGGAGAGAAGGAGAAACGCCTTGGGTAAGCTTTTGGGCCATTCGATTTTCATAATGTTTTAGGTTTTTTCACGATCCTGTGGAATTGAAGTATATAAGTAATCATGTAGTCTGTTCGAAAGCAGAATAGTGGTGGCAGAAAATTTAACTAATTACCAAACAAAAAATGTACTATATCTCTAGGTATGGGTTTCAGCAGCTAATCAGTGTTATCCGTAATAACCAGTAAACACACGTTTTTCAATTTCCACATCATCATCATCATCATCATCATATCAGCCGAAAGACGTCCACTGCTGAACATAGGCCTCTCCCAACGATTGCCACAATGACCGGTCCTGCGCCACCCGCATCCAGCATCATAATTTCCACATGAATTATCAAAATTATTGCTATTAGAAACATGAATGCTTAAACTGACTATTGTTTACACATTCGAAATACTTTCAATTGGGTTATGTATACTTTAGTACTGCACATGGCGGTCACAGGTGGTGACAGATCAAATAAAATTGCTACAGCTAACTTGAATTTTAGTCGTTCATCGTTTTTTTCAGAACTTGGACGATTTGGAAGACTTGAATCAATATTTGTATGTAATCTGCAAAAGGATGGATGGTTTAATGTGTAACAAGTGTGGCTTGGTGAGAAAATACGTGAAAAGTTATTTAACACATATCAAAAGTTGTGATGTTTCTGGTTTAAATCTCAACTCATCGGTTGCTGAAGGAGTGGGACCTTTGAATCAAGGTAAGGTGCCTTCTTCCTTTTATTCGTAATTATAATTCGAATCGTAAATTAATGTTACTTATTTTTCAAGTTTATAATGTTACTTATCTACTTTTAATGTTTAGTCAGCCAGTTAATTAACTGAACACATGGCAATTGGAGAATCAGAATGGTTATTTGTTTTACTAGGGAGCAAAGTGATTGTTTAATTCTCGTGCAAATATTGAAACCCGAGCAAGCGAAAGATTCCAGAATTTGAACCACGAGCGCAGCGAGTGGTTCATAAAATGGAATCTTGAGCGATGCGAGGGTTTTAAGGCACGAGAGGTGAACAAGCTTTGCTGCCGAGTGAAACACAACATTTTTCACCACACTAAAGCGAGGAAACATGCGAAATAAAACTCAAACATAACAAATTAGAAGATATTTATTTGCTCCTACGAAGTCCTCAACTTCCGAAAAATAAACAAATCAACAAATAATAAAACAATAACCTCCAATATTTATCTTGGCGTGGCTTGTAATTTTAAAAGAAAAAAATTCGGACGCGTTCTGAAATTTTCATAGTGAAAACACTTTCATTTTCCTATTGTTTTTATTTGTCGTATTTTTAGAACTTTTGATTAAAAGCCTTTTACAACAAAATGTGGCATTTAATTTGGATTTTAGCATATTGAATATAATATTATGAAAGGTTCATGTGTATGAATCTGTTTGAAACTATTGAGTTTTTGAACGTACTGTCTACTTCAAACGTCAAAAAGCTTATTGCACTCTCAGGCCGTATAAATTATTGCTTTAGTCTATCCAGAAGATTAAAAAAAAAATACTTTAACCTCTAGAGATTAAAACACAGTTTTGCGCTCTGAAATTGAAGGACAAACAGCGTGTTTACGAGCAGTGTGGTGAAAAAGAGTTTTGAGGATTCATGAATGTATCAATTAATTTGGTTTAATGTCGGTTTTCAGACGAATATCAATGCGCTATGTGTAAGGAACTGATAAACTCAAAAGATTGGAGAACACACGCAATGGAAAAACATTACAATGTAACTTGGATAGTTGGCGAAACTCCTATTGTAAGTCTTAAGTTGAGTTTTTCGTTTACTTTCGCGTTTAACCCGAGACATCTAATGTTATGTGTAGCTGCAATTTCTTACACAACGAAAAAATGGAAGCCCCCTAGTATCCTTCTTGTATTTATTCAACCTTTGTTGTACAAGACTTTATTGCCGATGACTGTGCCATAAGGAGACGAAATAAAACGAGAATAAATTATATTCTAATTTGTTATTTTTTTTCTGATTTTAGGACATTAAAAACGTTTACGCCGTAGAGAGATTTCTCAAGGAATATAAAAAAGTAAAGGGTACATTAAAATGTCTTGAGTGCGGTATTACTCGCGCGTCATTTGCGGGCTTTTACGCGCATATTATAATATGTAAAAAAACTGAGGAGGTAAATAAAATTATTGATTTATTTATTTTCACTAGAGTAAATGTTCAGTATTATTTTTCGATAAAGTGGAAAGTTTAAACGCTGAATGCAAAACATAAAATTTAACATCTATTTATTAATATATCTCAACATTTTTCTGCAGGAAATAGAAATGTACCAATCAATATGTGACATATGCGACAATAAATATCTCTGCATATATAAGAATCAACACGCGCTTATACACAAGGTACAAGCACTCACAGCGGATTCAAAAACTAAACAGGTTGAAGAGAAGAATGAAGTTAATTTAACGGGAAAGAGACGAGCTGCTGTGAAGTAAGCTACGATTTTAAAACAATATTTTAATAGCATACAAAATACATATATACCTATTCTCAATTTCATTGATAAGCGCATTATGGTTTTATAGATTTAGAATAAAATGCCAGTGACATACGGACAATCAGACAGACTTGACGATACTACAAGGATTCTGTTTTATCAGTGTGGCCACGGAACCCTAAATATAACATTCAATTTATTTTGACAATGAAGCTTTTTATTAATTAATGATTTTGACAATCTTTTATTTACATATTATTTTTTATTCATTGTATTAATTTGTTTGTATAAAAAGACCCTATTTACTGTATTTATCTACAGTACAAAATCCTACCTATCCTGTACAAACCATAAGTGTTTATTTTGCGTAATAATTAATGAGTTTGGTTTGATTTTTACAGTTTTTTTAATAAGTACCTAAATCGTTTTTTTATGTTGGCAACTACTTGTCAATAATATATTAAATTAATTAACACAGTATGTCTATTGTTTCAGGGCACGTTCTGTTATAGAAAACTATAGTGATAACATGAGTAAGGTGTGTACTATCTCCATAATATGTTGAAGCTTTGTTTGCATCTTGGCACTGTACTAAATTTGTCGCTCGTTGCCATGGTTACGTTCTCTTGAAACGAGTGGATGGACTCCAAGGAGTTACCATCAATACCTAGTTTCTTTGACAAAATTTATATTTTTGTGATAGACCTACCCGTAGTTCGTCACCCGCTAGCTTAGCGTAGAATGTGTTGGAATGTCCCTTTTAATAAACTAGTTTGTCCTCGATCCACCCAAATACGAATTAATCTGAACCTCTAAGATGGCAAATGGGAACCTGTTAATTACGTAGATACTCCTAGTATTTGAAATAAGTTTCAATTCTTCTTTGCTTTCTCTCATAGCATTCATATTCGTGCCAGTCATGTGGTTTTGGCACGGATTTCAAAGAAGAATTAGAAAAACATAAATGTGAAGTGTCGAATGAAAAAGACTTTAGTGGGGATGAGGATTCTGCGGCAGAGATTGGCAGCTCAGACGATGAATCGGGAGACACCGAAGTCGATTCCAATATTTCGAATGAGGAAAATGGCAGTGAAGACGATGATGATGATGACGATGAAGATCTGCAAATTAAAAAGAAAAGGATTAGAAATCCTGGTGAGTTTTAACTGCAACCCTTTAAGATGATTGGATTAACCATTCCTTGCGACAGATTGCTATAGGTTGTACAGTCAAGTGCAAATATATTGTTCGGAAGAATCCTCTTGCAAATATGTTACGATGTTCTTATTACACAAACTTAAAGTGCACTGGGACATATCTATATTTGAGCATTTTTATATACATCTTATTTTGTCTTTGACTATACCTCGTTCCTGTGTAAAGGTACACTCCACCAATTGGGACCCAGGTCACTCTAGAACCTTTTCAAAACAACAAGCGGTAAGGAGTCTTTTTCAATTTGATTTGTAACGTCACTGTGACATGGTTCCAATTGGTTGACTGTATCGACTGAGTTGCTCCGGATTCGAACCGAAGGGTTGGATGAGGATTTGGAAAATAACGAGTTGATTGAAATGAGTGTTGAATAATCGAAGTTCTACGTACAGGGGCCGATTTCTCAAAAGCTTGTAACTTGTAATACAAGTGGAAGTCTCTTTTTGACACTATTAATTAGAGAAGGACTTCCGCTTGTATTACAAGTTACAAGCTTTCGAGAAATGAGCCTCTGGTGTAGTGAGAAATTGCTTTCCTTCGGAAACGTTCGTAAACACATGCTGTTTCAGGCAGTGTCACCGAGTCTGACTGAAGTAGCATGACAGCTATTACTGTCAGTCTCAGTGAGATAGACTGACACAGCATGACGTCATTTCTCACTACATCTGTATTAACGCTTACAAGTAACTAACATAATAATTATAAGTGTAAGAAAATGTTTTTTTTTTATTTTCAGCACCAGTGGTATCGAAAGTCTCGCGAATGCCCTTCAAAGTCGATGATGTTAATTTATACATACGCAAGGGTGATGAAGATTTGTGAGTATATTTTGTTATTTGTGTTCATTTAAACCTTGAAACGAAATACAAAAACGTAATGCAACCTATCTTTTTCAGTTGCAAAACATATCTGACTGATGACGTTCTGTTTCCTCAATGGCGATGCCAATTTGAACCCATTCTGGAAAGTGAACTGACACGATACATGCCACCGTTAGATCACTCTTGTAAATTAAGAATCGATTCCGACTGGATTACTCTGAAGAGATTTGAAGCTAAAGGGAATAGGAATGGTAGGTTATTTTGTACTGTAATTTCTTGTATAACAGGAGAGATTGAAATAAACTTGAAATAAGAGAGACTGCAGAAAGCTGCAGCCTCTCCTATTTCATATCGTCAGGTATAGTAAAATACCGCGTAAGTAACAAATTCAATTAGGGCCAATTTGAGTGTCAATTGTTTGATATTTGAACTCTAGCTGCTTTGGTAGTTACGCGGTATTGCACTATTCCTGACGATATCCCCCTTATTCATAAACGTCTGGTAACTTAACAAGCCGCTATTAATTGTTTGTCCCTTTCGGTCTTAACAATGTGACCATAAGAGCAAAAGAGACAAACAATACTTAGCGGCTTGTTAAGTTAGCAGACTTTTATGAATAAGGGGGTATGTCTGTACTTTACTGTATGACATATGTTTAATACCACCTAACTATGGTCCAAACGATCCCAACAATGGTCCAAAACTTAATCGACTATCGTCCATTAGCTGTAATTGTTGTATTAATCGTGCTATTCAATGCAAAAAATCTTCGTTAATAATAATAAAAAAAAGTTGAACAAAGCCTTAAAGAAAATTGGGCTTGAATGATGCTTATTAAGGATTGAGGGTTTTCTGAAATGACGTTCACCAGGGCGGCAGCACTGAGGCGTCAGGTCCAGAAACTTGTCTTAATTCTCAATGCCTATAGTTTCGTGTTTAAATGTTTTGTAGAGTTAAAAAATACCTTCTATTTAGTTTTTCTTTGGGGCTAGATAATTGTGTTTCTTAGCGGGACCTTACGGCCAAGTGGCGCCAACTAGTGGCATACGTTGTCGAGAAAACCCTCATTGAATTTGTGTATAGTTGCGGTATTGGATTATAGTTGCGTGGTTTTACGGTACACATTGGGCTTTGGGCTGAACAGTATACTCGTGTGGCCAAACTTGTTTCAGTTTGGCCACACGAGTTGCTTCTGTTTTTCAGATAAACTAGAACTATAATTAACATTTTCAGGTACCAGTATATTCATGGGTGCAAGCATAGCCTGTATCGCCTGGGTACCGTTGCGAGTGGAAGATATAGTTAAGGGAACCTCCAACTTCTTAGCTGTAGCTTGCCACAACGGTCCGGACTGCCCCCGTTATCAAGGCGACAAAACTCCGATGCATGAAAACCTAATCCAAATATGGAGTTTTAGCAACTTTCAAATGTAAGTGAACGTCATATTTGTGTTTATTTTTAAACATAAAAATATTTTCTTTCTTGTTATCTACCCCGTCACCCAGTGACAAAATCAGCGCATTTTAGTAAAAAAAAAAATCCAAAGTGTTTTACTAACGCGATTAGTGGTGGAGGAAATCTGGAACAATCTTAAAATACCAACAAAAATACATATTTGATCTATTATAATACTATAAATAAGACCGCAGTTTAAAAACTGACTGTGAGTGACATATTCTCACTTTGTTAGGTGCTATTGTAACTACTTAAGACTAAGGGTAGCTCGCTTCACCTGCACCAAAGGAGCACTTAAAGGAAATATCTAAATTTTGTGCGCTATGGTACAGTCACCACACGGGATTGTTGAGCCACTTGCCACTGTTCGCAACTTGGTCGAATAATACAAATCGGGTTCCGAACTCTTATGAGGCTGGTATCACGACTTCGGCCGAACTCTGCTGACCAATGGGGCGGTCATTGCTACGGTTAGCCAATGACCGCTCGCGTATTCTTCAGAAGGTGACATTACCATGGTTACGTAATAACAAAAATGTTTAACCAATGATTGTTCGCTACTTTTCCGGAAGCTGACGTTACTATAGTTACGTTATAACATCCGCTTTAGACCTGGAGACGTCAATCTAACTTCAGAGCCCTGGGTCGCGTTTTATAAAGTTACGTTTTACAATTTCGCTGTTTGCCTCTCTAACGAACGCACATATTGGCTAGAAAGAGAGGCAAACAGCAAAATTGTAAATAATAACTTTATAAAACGCGACCCAGATGGTAATTTCGTTCACTTACCTTTTAACGGCTGTCACTGACAGGTATTTTTTCAAAGTTAGAATTTCAGTCAGAAACTATCAAGTTTCTATTATACATTTTTATGGCTACTGACAGATTATAGGATTATGGGTAGATTGTCAAAGGTTATCTACCATATTTCTACAAAGGTTACATTACATAGTTTTCAACTAACGTCAACTGAGCTGTAACGAATGATAATAAAGACAGCAATAGCATTTGTCTCTGTCAATGAAAAAAATAATTTAAAATTGCGCGATAACATGCCTATTTATATAAATATGAATGGCAAAAATACCTCGCCTATTAATATCAGATAAATCATGGCTTCCGATTTGAAGCAAATACGAATAAATTACTAAACGGTTTTAAACAAATCTATGAAGAACTGTCGTTATCCAGTTTCCTATAGGAACAACGACATCTAGCGTCTACTAATGGCCGATGACTAATCCTTAATTCTCGTAGACGAAGAAATTTTTATTATTTCAACTAGTTTTGACACAATGAAATTTTGACGCAACAAAGATTCGTATTTGACTGACATATCATCGGGGAACATCGGTCATGTCGCGATCGTGCCTACTAGCTAACGAAAAATACCGAACCCATATTACACGACCAAATTGCATCCATTGCCAAGTGGCTCAACATTCCCATGTGATGACTGTACTTACGCTATGGTAGTAAATGTGCTAGTGGCTAAGAAACACTCTTAAATAAAAATTAAAATAAATAAATAAATATCTTGGGATATCTTACACAAATCAACCTAGTCCGGTAAGCTCAATTAAGGCTTGTGATGTGGGTACTAGGCGACGATATACAGGGTGTAAGTCTAATACGTGCGAAGCTCTTAACGGGTGTTAGTTTACGACATAATAAGTACATTGAAATAATTACATAAAATTAGAGAAACAAAATTTTCCATACAAAATAATTCGGCGCGCAATGTAGAGCAATATACGCGAGTTAAACACTCGATGACAGCTAATTTCAAAAGCAGATGACATAACTGCCATATCAACAACAACAAATGTTCGTACCTACATTGCTGCTCCGATAATCTTAAAAAAATTCTGTGGGGTCATAATTAAGAGTAACTTTAAAAAACCTTATAATCCATGATTACACTAATGAATCCCATGCCTGGTTTAATTGATCGCCCGTATTAGACTTACACACTGTATATAACAGATAAATACTTAAATACATAGACAGCCATGACCAAGGAACAAATATTTGTGATAAATAAATACACAAATAATGCCCTCGCCGGGATTCGAACCCGGAACCTCCAGCTTCGTAGGCAGGGTCACTACCAAGGCTATTAAACTTAAAGCCTTACTTTGATTTCTCAAAAGCATTGAACAAGCAGTGTCTCTTACGTGACGTTTCCGTTGATCACCCCCAACCGTATCACCCAGTTTCATAGCAATCTTGCGTTGATTGGTTTGTCAAGTGTAGATGGTGCAAACGCCCTTACAGCCTAGCCAAGATCATCATCATCATCATCATCATCATCAGCCTATGATAGTCCACTGCTGGACGTAGGCCTCTCCTATTAACTATGCGTATAGACGCATTAGGAGGTAAGTGCCCATAATCGCCACGCTGGGCAAGCGGATTGGCGATCGCAGTACTGTGTCCACTATGATGACGCTGCTGCCCATCAACAATCTTTGATAGCCAAGATGCCATTCTGCAATAGTATAAGCGATAAGTAATAAATGTATGAGAATTACAAATTCATACGAAAAGTCCCGTGACCATTTCCATACATTATTATGTGTCACGTGACTTATCGCATATCGTATACGATTGCAGAATGGCATCTTGGTTAGGCCTGCTGATACCTTAATTAAACCACCTAACTATAATCCAATACTGCAACTGTGGTCCACAATTTAAATTTCTAATAAGCATCAGTGTCAATCTTCTTTTTGGCTTTGTCCAAGTTATTTTTATTATTAATGAGGAGTTTTAGTCTATGATTGTAAATTACATCTAATGGACGATATTCGATACAATTTTGGACCATTGTTGGGAGCCTTTGGACTATAATTAGGAGGTTTTATTACGGTACTATGGTACGGTAGGTTAGCCGTGTGGTGACGGCAGTAAGAATACATTTGTCACCACCCCAACTCCTCCTGCGGGTGTCGTAATACTAAGGGATTGAAGTGTCATTTACTGTTAGTGATTACATAAAAGATTGATGATGGGCAGCAGCGTCATCATAGTGGACACATTACTGCGATCGCCAATCCGCTTGCCCAGCGTGGCGATTATGGGCATTTACCTCCTAATACGTCTATACGCATAGTTAATAGGAGAGGCCTACGTCCAGTAGTGGACTATCATAGGCTAATGATGATTACGGTACTATAACTAAAGTAACAATTTTTATTGATACAGTTTACCAGAGCTAGTGATGGGCATCGCACATGACTTCGGGACGGTCTGGTCGATGGACTGGTGTCCATCGGGCGCGCGAGACGTTTTGGACGAGACCGCGGAAGCTAACCGGCTGGGACTCCTTGCCGTGGCGTGTTCCAGCGGATACGTGTATATTTTCGCCGTTCCTTATCCGTCCACAGCAGTTAAGAAGTAAGTTATTCATTCAATAATACTTATTAACCGAACGAATCGGTTAATAAGTTAAGCGTGTTCCATTTTCAAAACTTATCTATGGCGGCGATCAATTTTTTCATGACATGCCAAGCGTGTCTTACGCCATTGAATATGATGACACGCCTATCGTGTCATACGCCATTCCTTAAAAACATTCATGACACGCCTGGCGTGTCATCCGCACTGAAACGGTTAATGTAGAAAAAGGTAGCTAAGAGGTTGGAATAAAAGGGTTTTTCGGTCTAAAATTGATTATCGTGTGATAAATGAAAAATGTGTACACGTGTTGTATTCATTGAATGCACTGCTGCCTAACGAAAGCGAAAACTCAGCTAATATATCGCTGCCCCAATATTACAAGGTATGTTACACTTTTATCAGCTTGAAATTTGAATATTGTCACATTGACAATAAAGCCGAGATTGAATCACCCCGAAAATGTAACATAGAACACTAATATTGGGGCAACGATATCGTTGTTATAAGGTTTTATGTTGCACATTTGTTACCTTGCAATACGAACATTGCTACATTAACACTAAGACTTAATTACCCCGAAAATGTAACATTTAAAACCCTATAATATTGGTAGGTATATGTATCCAATAATTCTGAAATTTCTGTAATTTTCAGCAATCAATTTGTTATCAAATTGAAACCCGTCGCAGAGTTGAGAATGACAATGGGTTCTGAAAGAAAACGATATCAAGCCACTTCTGTCTCATGGTCTAAGGTAAGTCGACGTAGTTATGTCATTAACATTATTATTGAATCATCGCCCAATGTGGATTTTACAATGAAGGTTATTAGTAATTAGAATTTTGTGTCTGCCAGTTTAATAAATGATTACATTATTGGTGTATATTTTCTAATTGTTTTTTTTTCAGCAAAAAGAACACAAGTTAGTATTAGTAGGCTACGCGGACGGTTCAACGGCCTATTACGATTTGCATTCCAATTCTCCATTGTTATCGACGGTACAAAATAACGTTCAAGTGTTTTATCCATATTATGACGAGCGACCACACAACACCTGCATCACAGGTTAGTATTTATTACGGTAACTTTTGGCTTTCACTAGAACGAAATAATAACAGAGTGAATATCTGAGCGTTTCAACCGCCTAATTTTGGTGGCATTATTTTTGCCGAAGTTTCTATTCGTTGCAATCTGCTACTTTGTCATTTGAAGGAAGCACGGTACCTTATACAAATGACGAAGTATAACATTGAGACGTGTAGAAACTTCGGCAAAAATGATGCCATAATTAGGCGGTTGAAACGCTTAGATATTCACCCAACAATCTTTTTAAATGGCGTTGAAGACGGTATATTAGTATAGAAACCACTTGCTTCATTCAGATGATTAGTATTAATAAAACTGAAAAAACAAGTCCCGCCAAGTTTCTTACCGGTTCTTCTCGGGCCAGCTTCAGTGGTGTAGGGTTAGAACCTGAAGTAGTTTTAATTTGATGTGTAACTTCAACCATTCAAAAGAATTAGTTGCTATCCCAATTTGAATAAAGAATCATTTTACTTTGAAATCGAAACAGTTCACCGGATTATTCCTCTTCCTGTGGTTCGAAGGCGTTATGGAAAAACATTATGATCCATGACCTCCAGTTTTATACGCTTAGGACGGTAAAGTAGTATGTATTATGTAACCTTCCCAGCAGAAAATAACCGTAAGAATGACACTCCGTTTTGTTTTGTATGTTGTTGTTAGTTAGAGCGGATATCGCTACCAGTGGATCGAATTTCCAATTCGATGTGAATCATGTTTTATTTCTATTAATACTATACGCACGAGTACGCGTGTTGTGTATATATATGTGTATAATTGTTTATTTCATTTCTATTTTCTTGTCTATCACTGACTTTCTAGGCAAGGAGGTAGGTCCTACATGTACCTATTAGAAGTTGAGGTTTTACGATTGCGAAGTCCAATTCTTTAACTTCGCGAACGAAATAGTTACCTAACGTTTATTGATAAATGTAGGTATTAGGTATAAATCTAAATTAGATTTTAATATCCCAATAAAGCAAGTAAGAATACTCGTATTTTAATTTCAAAAATTTGTCTAGACAGATTGCAAACAAAGCTAAGTTAGGCTTGCCAAGTTAGGAGACGTATAAGATTAAAGGGGTTAGAATTGGAATACCATCCTTTCTTAACGACATCCTTCCATCAGGGACTGATTTATACCCGGTGTTGGGCGACGAGGGCGCAGGCGCGGGCGCGTGGTCGGCGCCGACGGGCGCGGAGCTGGCGCCGCACGCCGGCACGGGCGCCCCGGGCCGCGCGCGCCTCGCCACGGCCGCACTCGGCGTGGCCTTCGCGCCGCAGGCGGGCTCCGCCGTGCTTTCTGGAGACGACGCTATCAGTAAGTGTCAAGAATATAATCTAGTGTTGGGTGACGAGGGCGCGTGGTCGGCGCCGACGGGCGCGGAGCTGGCGCCGCGGGCAGGAACGGGCGCCCCGGGCCGCGCGCGCCTCGCCACGGCCGCGCTCGGCGTGGCCTTCGCGCCGCAGGCGGGCTCCGCCGTGCTTTCTGGAGACGACGCTATCAGTAAGTGTCAAGAATATAATCTAGTGTTGGGTGATGAGGGCGCGGAGCTGGCGCCGCACGCCGGCACGGGCGCCCCGGGCCGCGCGCGCCTCGCCACGGCCGCGCTCGGCGTGGCCTTCGCGCCGCAGGCGGGCTCCGCCGTGCTTTCTGGAGACGACGCCATCAGTAAGTGTCTAGAATATAATCTAGTGTTGGGTGATGAGGGCGCAGGCGCGGGCTCGTGGTCGGCGCCGACGGGCGCGGAGCTGGCGCCGCGGGCCGGCACGGGCGCCCCGGGCCGCGCGCGCCTCGCCACGGCCGCGCTGGGCGTGGCCTTCGCGCCGCAGGCGGGCTCCGCCGTGCTTTCTGGAGACGACGCCATCAGTAAGTGTCAGGAATATAATCTAGTGTTGGGTGATGAGGGCGCAGGCGCGGGCTCGTGGTCGGCGCCGACGGGCGCCCCGGGCCGCGCGCGCCTCGCCACGGCAGCGCTCGGCGTGGCCTTCGCGCCGCAGGTGGGCTCCGCCGTGCTTTCTGGAGACGATGCCATCAGTAAGTGTCAAGAATAATCTAGTGTTGGGCGACGAGGGCGCGTGGTCGGCGCCGACGGGCGCGGAGCTGGCGCCGCACGCCGGCACGGGCGCCCCGGGCCGCGCGCGCCTCGCCACGGCCGCGCTCGGCGTGGCCTTCGCGCCGCAGGCGGGCTCCGCCGTGCTTTCTGGGGACGACGCTATCAGTAAGTGTCAAGAATAATGTAGTGTTGGGTGACAAGGGGCAGGCGCGGGTGCCTGGTTGGCGCCGCAGGCGGGCTCCGCCGTGCTTTCTGGGGACGACGCTATCAGTAAGTATCAGGGTGCTTAGACAAGTTGCCAATCGCTAGCGCTTAATCATCAATCGTAAACGAAAGGCAGTTTTTGTCGTACTAATCTGAAAGAGTAGCAGAGAGGGAAAACTACGCTACGCTACTAAGCGTTAGCGATTGGCAACTTGGCTAAGCATCCAGGAATATAATCTAGTGTTGGGTGATGAGGGCGCAGGCGCGGGCGCGTGGTCGGCGCCGACGGGCGCGGAGCTGGCGCCGCGGGCAGGAACGGGCGCCCCGGGCCGCGCGCGCCTCGCCACGGCCGCGCTCGGCGTGGCCGTCGCGCCGCAGGCGGGCTCCGCCGTGCTTTCTGGAGACGACGCCATCAGTAAGTGTCAAGAATATAATCTAGTGTTGGGCGACGAGGACGCAGGCGCGGGCGCGTGGTCGGCGCCGACGGGCGCGGAGCTGGCGCCGCGGGCAGGAACGGGCGCCCCGGGCCGCGCGCGCCTCGCCACGGCCGCGCTCGGCGTGGCCGTCGCGCCGCAGGCGGGCTCCGCCGTGCTTTCTGGAGACGACGCCATCAGTAAGTGTCAAGAATATAATCTAGTGTTGGGCGACGAGGACGCAGGCGCGGGCGCGTGGTCGGCGCCGACGGGCGCGGAGCTGGCGCCACACGCCGGCACGGGCGCCCCGGGCCGCGCGCGCCTCGCCACGGCCGCGCTCGGCGTGGCCTTCGCGCCGCAGGCGGGCTCCGCCGTGCTTTCTGGAGACGACGCCATCAGTAAGTGTCAAGAATATAATCTAGTGTTGGGTGATGAGGGCGCGTGGTCGGCGCCGCGGGCCGGCACGGGCGCCCCGGGCCGCGCGCGCCTCGCCACGGCCGCGCTCGGCGTGGCCTTCGCGCCGCAGGCGGGCTCCGCCGTGCTTTCTGGAGACGACGCTATCAGTAAGTGTCAAGAATATAATCTAGTGTTGGGCGACGAGGGCGCGTGGTCGGCGCCGACGGGCGCGGAGCTGGCGCCGCGGGCCGGAACGGGCGCCCCGGGCCGCGCGCGCCTCGCCACGGCCGCGCTCGGCGTGGCCTTCGCGCCGCAGGCGGGCTCCGCCGTGCTTTCTGGAGACGACGCCATCAGTAAGTGTCAAGTATATAATCTAGTGTTGGGTGATGAGGGCGCAGGCGTGGGCACGTGGTCGGCGCCGACGGGCGCCCCGGGCCGCGCGCGCTTCGCCACGGCCGCGCTCGGCGTGGCCTTCGCGCCGCAGGCGGGCTCCGCCGTGCTTTCTGGAGACGACGCTATCAGTAAGTGTCAAATAATCTAGTGTTGGGTGACGAGGGCGCAGGCGCGGGCGCGTGGTCGGCGCCGACGGGCGCGGAGCTGGCGCCACACGCCGGCACGGGCGCCCCGGGCCGCGCGCGCCTCGCCACGGCCGCGCTCGGCGTGGCCTTCGCGCCGCAGGCGGGCTCCGCCGTGCTTTCTGGAGACGACGCCATCAGTAAGTGTCAAGAATATAATCTAGTGTTGGGTGATGAGGGCGCGTGGTCGGCGCCGCGGGCCGGCACGGGCGCCCCGGGCCGCGCGCGCCTCGCCACGGCCGCGCTCGGCGTGGCCTTCGCGCCGCAGGCGGGCTCCGCCGTGCTTTCTGGAGACGACGCTATCAGTAAGTGTCAAGAATATAATCTAGTGTTGGGCGACGAGGGCGCGTGGTCGGCGCCGACGGGCGCGGAGCTGGCGCCGCGGGCCGGAACGGGCGCCCCGGGCCGCGCGCGCCTCGCCACGGCCGCGCTCGGCGTGGCCTTCGCGCCGCAGGCGGGCTCCGCCGTGCTTTCTGGAGACGACGCCATCAGTAAGTGTCAAGAATATAATCTAGCTAGTGTTGGGTAATGAGGGCGCAGGCGCGGGCGCGTGGTCGGCGCCGACGGGCGCGGAGCTGGCGCCGCGGGCCGGAACGGGCGCCCCGGGCCGCGCGCGCCTCGCCACGGCCGCGCTCGGCGTGGCCTTCGCGCCGCAGGCGGGCTCCGCCGTGCTTTCTGGAGACGACGCTATCAGTAAGTGTCAGGAACATGATCTAGCCATTTTTATGTAGTAATATTGTCTGCACAAAGGCGTATTTAGCGGGCCATAAGTAGGTAAGATATAATTATGTCGGATTAGGTACGGAGCTACAGATCATGTCCGGTACAGTCAAAATATCTGAACACGCCTTTATCGCTATGACAATATAGGCGTGTTCAGATATTTTAGAACGCTTCAGACGCTACGACCATGCTTTCCGGGGACGATGCCATTAGTGATTTAATTGTTCTTTTAGGAATACGAGTATACTCGCTCCCTTTTAATTAATATTGTCCACAGGATAGGTGGATTTAACTGGCCGTAAGTAGGGATGATATAATTAAGTCGGATTAGGTACGCAACTACGGGTCATGTCCTAACCCTTAAATTGGCAATGTTCGTCACGATGTACATAGTCTTCGACCTACTTCTTGTATTTTTTAAGACAAAATTTGCTCTACACAATGGCGAGGAGGCTAGAACGCCGGAATACTAACTCGAGTCATAAAAGCCCTCCGCCTGACGGCGTCGGGCTTCTAACACTCTCGTTAGTAGTTCCGTGCTTACCTCCCTTGATGCACAATGTACTATTACCTCCTAATATTTCTGTCTATACACATAGTTAATGGGCATACCTCCAGCAATAGAGTAACATAGGCTGATTATAAGTGATATTTGTTGTGCAGTGCAAACATCAATAAGCGAGCTGGTGTGGGTGCCGCCGGGTCGCCGCCTGGGCGGCACGCGCTGCGCGACGGGCTGCGCGCGCTGCGGCCGCGTGGCCGCGTCCATGCCGCCCACGCTGCGCGTCATGCGTGTGCACCCCGCCTTCTGCGACTGCAAGAAACAGGTACCAAACATCAATAAGCGAGCTGGTGTGGGTGCCGCCGGGTCGCCGCCTGGGCGGCACACGCTGCGCGACATGCGTGTGCACCCCGCCTTCTGCGACTGCAAGAAACAGGTACCAAACATCAATAAGCGAGCTGGTGTGGGTGCCGCCGGGTCGCCGCCTGGGCGGCACACGCTGCGCGACATGCGTGTGCACCCCGCCTTCTGCGACTGCAAGAAACAGGTATCAAGCATCAATAAGCGAGCTGGTGTGGGTGCCGCCGGGTCGCCGCCTGGGCGGCATGCGCTGCGCGACATGCGTGTGCACCCCGCCTTCTGCGACTGCAAGAAACAGGTATCAAGCATCAATAAGCGAGCTGGTGTGGGTGCCGCCGGGTCGCCGCCTGGGCGGCACGCGCTGCGCGACATGCGTGTGCACCCCGCCTTCTGCGACTGCAAGAAACAGGTATCAAGCATCAATAAGCGAGCTGGTGTGGGTGCCGCCGGGTCGCCGCCTGGGCGGCATGCGCTGCGCGACATGCGTGTGCACCCCGCCTTCTGCGACTGCAAGAAACAGGTATCAAACATCAATAAGCGAGCTGGTGTGGGTGCCGCCGGGTCGCCGCCTGGGCGGCATGCGCTGCGCGACATGCGTGTGCACCCCGCCTTCTGCGACTGCAAGAAACAGGTATCAAGCATCAATAAGCGAGCTGGTGTGGGTGCCGCCGGGTCGCCGCCTGGGCGGCACGCGCTGCGCGACATGCGTGTGCACCCCGCCTTCTGCGACTGCAAGAAACAGGTATCAAGCATCAATAAGCGAGCTGGTGTGGGTGCCGCCGGGTCGCCGCCTGGGCGGCATGCGCTGCGCGACATGCGTGTGCACCCCGCCTTCTGCGACTGCAAGAAACAGGTATCAAGCATCAATAAGCGAGCTGGTGTGGGTGCCGCCGGGTCGCCGCCTGGGCGGCACGCGCTGCGCGACGGGCTGCGCGCGCTGCGGCCGCGTGGCCGCGTCCATGCCGCCCACGTTGCGCGTCATGCGTGTGCACCCCGCCTTCTGCGACTGCAAGAAACAGGTATCTTCTTCTGCGTATCACTCTTGACAGAGTGGTCGTGGTAATCATGATGTGTCCTGAGTGACACGTTTTACAATTTTTCGCCATTCCTCTCTGACGGCGGCTCTGCGAGTGCTCACATGTAATGGGCCATCTATCGCTGCCTTCACCTGGTCTGTCCATCTCATAAGTCATGCCATGCGCCTCTTTATTTCCTCCACGCACCCGCCATTGTTGGAGATCAATGCACCCAGATAAATGTATGATTGTACAACATCGCAGTTCGCTATCTTTGGGACTTCAGGCGAGTTGTTGTTGACACGATCAACAATCATCATCTTTGTCTTGCTCCTATTGATCTTGAGTCCAAATTCGAGGCTAACGTCTTCCATTTTGCGCAGTAAGTCTTCCATGTGGCCAATACTAGTCGCAAACAACGTGGTATCATCCGCATACCGCAAATTCGAGATCTTCAAGCCACCGACTGCAACTCCATCCGTCCAGTCTTCAAGTGCAATTCTCAATATGAGCTCTGAGTATACGTTAAACAACAGCGGGGAACTATACAGCCCTGGCGAACTCCTGCACTTGGATGGAAGTTGCTTGAGAGCACGTCGTCTGCTCTGACGGAGGCTGTTCCATGTTCATAGAGTCTCCAAGAAACAGGTATCAAAACCGTATAAAGTCCTGGCCACGACATTGGCCTTGGACTCTTAACGGCTCGGCCACGGACACCAGCGAATTGCGGCGCGGCAATCTGCGTGCAATAGCGTTTTATCTGTTCATTGCGCGGTCGGCACGCGCAATGTGCGGTGGTTAGTTGGGAACACATGTAATGTTTAGGAAAACGCGCGTGACTGTGGCCGAGATGTAAGGCGACCAGCGGCGAGCGAATCCATAAGTTGGAGAGACGTAGATATCGGAACTTATGGTTCTCCGCCCCGCTGGTCGCCTTAGATCAATGTGGCCAGGGTCGCGTTTTATAAAGTTACAATTTCGCTGTTTGCCTCTCTAACGCACGCACATATTGGCTAGAAAGAGAGGCAAACAGCGAAATTGTAAATTGTAACTTTATAAAACGCGACCCAGGCCAGGGCGTAAGGGTCCCTATTTGTCGACGGCGGAAAAGCTCTACAGCAGTGTACGCTTATGCGTACTATAGGCAACATACAGAGTATTTTTTCTTGCTACCATCGTTAAAAATCCCATCAAAAATAAACCACCACATTGTTATAAGTTAATAATTTTACCATTTACTTTGAAAAAATAATTTTTGTTCGACACTATTTTAATTTTGAACGTGAAAAGCGGTCCCAGCTTTGATGACGTCAAAAGTGTTCAATTTATACGTATTAAACAATAATCCTGTCAACTCCGTTCCCCTATATGAGCGAATCAATGCGCAAAGCCGCAATCGCGAGTATGGAGCTTATGCGACCGTACTGCGGAATTACTCGTAACTCCACACTCGTGTTCGCCGTTTCGCGGCGCTACTCGCTCACGAGTAGGAAACAACCTTCAATATTATTTTCTCGTAGCTGTCAAACACACATTATCTCACTGACCTATGACTAGCTTTTCAAAAAATGTTCCATTTTAATTAACTTAATTACATACCTTTGGCATATAAATTAATCATCAGAATCAGAAATGCATCTTCCCTATTTCCAAATTTGTTGTTTATGTGCTTAGTTACTTTGTAAATTCAATTCTAACTGATTTTCTTCTTATAGATCATTGGAATATTGGAAATGACTCATCTTGCAAAGAAGAGGAAGAAAAAGGTTAACGACGAGCTATCCATGACTATAGAACCCTTGACGTATGATGACGCTGTCAAGAAATATGGAATAGAATTCACTAGAATTAGCCGGACTGATAGGGTAAGTTTCCTTTTTTTCAGATAAAACCGTTATTTAATTAGTCAGAATACTGAATTTATTGTGAATTTGGTATTATTATTAGTGTATCGTTACATCTGAATATAAATTTGTTGTCATCACACTTGCTGTCTAAGCGCGCCATTGCTTGCATGCGTAGCGGGAGTAATAGAAAAATGAAATTCTCTAGGACATTGTCAGTACGATATTTAATAATATTTTGTCTTAAAACTTATTTTTTGTCGGCAAGTGTGATGAAAAACATTGTATGCATCACGGTCGGTAAGCGGAATACTAACTCGAGTCATTAAAGTCTCTTTATTAATCCGTACTTACCTCCCTTGATGCACAATGTACTATTAATTCTCAAGAACTGTTTACAAATACCAATTGAGACTTACTTTTTAGACATTTACATCGAATCTTACCTTAGTCCTTTAATAAACATACATCTGGTCACGTGGTTATTTATATGTATATCCATCCATGCACCTGGCAAGTCTCACAATAATAGAAATAGTAATTAATTTATTCGTGACACACAGTAAAAAAACGGGTCAAAGCAGATATGACAGTATATAATGGTCACCATGAAATGGTCTCATCTCGGCATAGTCGTTTAATAAATATAGATCTGGTCACGTGGTTATTTATATGTATAATTGTATATCCATCCATGCACCTGGCAAGTCTCACAATAATAGAAATAGAAATAGTAATTAATTTATTCGTGACACACAGTAAAAAAACGGGTCAAAGCAGATATGATAGTATATAATGGTCACCATGAAATGGTCTCATCTCGGCTTGATGCTGGCGTGAGCCAATAATAGGAGAGGCACCTGGTTGCGGGCCTAGCCAACCTATCAATAATACAGTCCACTTGAAGATCCGTGACATGTATCTATATATTTGCCATTTTCCCTACGAGAAAATAATGTCAGTGCGACCAAATAACTAGTCTAGTAAGGACTAGTCATGACAAAGGGTAACACCACGTTATTTCTACAGGCAATGCAACAGCAATGTGCAGCGAAGCCGAAGACTCATTGTCCGGAGCGATTCCCCCTAGCAGATGTTGAAGCCATGGCTTTCTGTCCGTCCAGAAGATTCCACGACAAATTAGCCGTCGCTACACACTCTGGTATACTGTTCCTAATTACCACATTCTAATTATTAAGTTATTATTGTTACACAATACTGCCGTTAATATATCAAAAAATGTACTACTTTAGGTAAAGTTGCTTATGGAAAAATATTTCCAGTTGCTCCAAAACGCTGGTTTGTATACACATACTTTACCCACCTTGGGAATACTGGAGCTTAAACATATGGTATAATTTTACTGGGTTTTCGGGTAATTTTTATTACTGTGCACTTCATTTTATCTATACAGGGCGTCTCAAAGTTATGGGACATGAAGGGGAAGTACCTTAAATATCGTAGATAGTGTATTTTGCTGAAAGAAGACTTAATGTTATTTTTAAAATTTAGTAATAGTGCATTCAAAGTTTTTCAAAAAATTACTTGCTTCACCCGAAAATCGAACCAACTACAATTTTTTTCGAATTTTGAACCAAACTTGTTTGGTTATTCTTTTAGTTTTAGATACTATGTTTCTTAAGAAAAAATGTTGTTTTTTATCCATTCTTTCGAATGATATCATAAAATTACGAAAATAAATTTTTTCGTATTAAAGTAGGCCTAGAAAAAGCAAAATTTTTTTTTTAATGCAGTTGTATTTAATTTTCAAAATAAAATAAAGTCTCATTTCAGCAAAATATCCTATCTACGATATTTAAGGTACGTCCCCTTCATGTCCCATAAGTTTGGGACGCCCTGTATAATGCTACCGACATAATTATCATCTAAAATATGAGTGGAATATATTTATCAGTTATTTATTAATTGCTTTCGTATGTTCATTTCATTTTAAGTTACATAAAAAAAACACAACAAACACCTTCAGACGCATTGCAATGTATCCATACTGTGGCAGGCCCATGCATGCATCAAAGAGAATATAATCACTACGTTTTAAGAGTTGGGATTGGGACTCCCATAAAAAAAAAATGAAATGGTTACTACGCGCGTGTGTCATCTTTCAAACATTTGACACTTTGCTTTCGTCATTGCTGCCAACATGACCATATAAAAATAGTGTTGTATAACGACATTCGATTTTTATCGATAGTGTAAAAAATATTTACGGTGGCAGTTTCACTTAGGTACAGTCACCACACGGGATTGTTGAACCACTTGCCACTGTTTGCAACTTGGTCGAATAATACAAATCGGGTTCCGAACTCTTATGAGGCTGGTATCACGACTTCGGCCGAACTCTGCTGACCAATGGGGCGGGCGTTGCTACATTTAGCCAATGACAGCTCGCGTTTTCTTCAGAAGGTGACATTACCATGGTTACATAATAACAAAAATGCTTAACCAATGATTGATCGCGATTTTTCCAGAAGCTGACATTACTATAGTTACGTTATAACATCCGCTTTAGTCCTGGAGACGTCTATCTAACTTCAGAGCCCTGATGGTAATTTCGTTCAGTTTCCTTTTAACAGTTGTCACTGACAAGTATTTTTTTAAAGTTAGAATTTCAGTCAGAAACTATCAAGTCTCTATTAAACATGTTTATGGCTACTGATAGATTATAGGATTATAAGTAGATTGTCAAAGGTTACCTAGCATATTTCTACAAAGGTTACATATGTTTTCAACTAACGTCAACTGAGCTGTGACCATAAAGTTAGAATCCGCGCTAGCGCTTAATAGAGAAAGGAAGCGTGTGAAAGGGAAGCCACCAGTTATATGAGTATTACACGAGTGCGAAAAAGATAGACAACAATCCCAAAAGCATAACCACTTTCGAAGTGACATATCAGCCGTATCAGCCTGGTCGACGGAGATAGATATTTTAAAAGTGATTTTATAATTAAAACTTATAAGAAGGAATTTATACAGATCATGAAATCAATATGGTGTCGTGTTGTGTAAATGATTGCCTTGTTGCCCACTACAGAAATAACGACAAACACTCGTTTCACAGGTAAATATGATGTGCCGGTTGATTGTTTTCAAACGATATTTTGTCTATTTAGTAGCATTAATTGTGTGAATTATCAAATTGTAGCATTAATTGTTAGTTGTTCTATCACTGTGAGCTAATAATTTATCACAATAGTTAATATTAAAGGATATTTTGTGTAAAAATATAAATTGTTACGCTACGCTAGAGCTCGACTAAATGTTGAACTACCAATATCGATATTTGTTCGACAAACGTTACCCAATCAGTCTAATGCTATCATGATACTAGATTTGAACACAAATGTGTATTTAAATAACTTAAAGGACCTTATTACGTTTTGTGTTTTTTTTTGTGTTATACTAGTGTTTTTTTTCCGTTAAATTTAAGTGAAGTTATTTAGTTTAAATATAATTAATTTCTCTTAGAAATTAGTGGCTTAATTCTTACTGTTATTGAATTAATAAGAATAGTACATTACTGCAGAAGCCGGGATACGAGGGTTTTCAGGTCGAATACGTATTTATGTATCAATAGGTACAGTCGAGTTCATAAATATATGAATGAGCAAATCCAAGGCTTCAAAAATAAATGAGCATAGAAAAGTACATATGCATCTGAACAGATTCACCAATCAAAAATATGTGTACATATTACCTGTCATGTCTGAACATGTGTCTCATTAATGTGTAATCAACTGAAACACAAAACTTTTTCCTTATATTTTGACAGTCATATAAAAGAGTAACGTACTGTCAAACTATATTTTTCTCTCTTTAACTTTAAGTATGACGTCATAGAAGTGTCATGAGTATTTGCTTGCGGCTTTTTAGTCTTTTTACCCTTTTATTTGCAGCACGCTTAGCCCTTATTTCCCGACCTCTCCAGTAATAACTCCTCTCCAGTAACTTCTGCTTTTCCCATGTAACCTGTCCAATTTAACGGAAATAAAAAACACCGTGTATGCAAGAATAGTTGCTCTTATAAAGTTTAATGGTTATTTGTTATACGAGGGTACACATAAATTTGTTTTTTACCTGCGAGTGGCAACATGATCGAGAGAAGGGATTCTATTATTGGACGAGCGAAGTGAGTTGTTCAGTCGAAGACAAAATAAGGGGTATACAAAAACGTTCAAAAATATGTCCCAGTGCACTCTAATTCTGTGTAATAAGAACGTCGTAACATATTTATGAACGGATTCTTTCGATACTTATTTTTGCACTTGACTGTTCTAAAATTTAATCCCGAACGAGGCGAGTGTTTCAACCAGGAAACTCTCGCCACGTTCTCAGCTTCTGGTTAACTTTGGGCGGAACTTGTAGAGGGTAATACTAGGGAATTTGGACGGAACAGGGGCCCTACCACGAAAACGAAATTCGTAAATTTCGAGGATTTGTCTCTCTGACTCTATTGACGCCTTCGTTCGAGTGACAGAGAAAATCCTCGAAATACCTTACCTTACGCCAGAGGCTTAAGTTCACACACGTTCGCAATTTCTTATTCAATACCCTTAATTCACATTATACTATTATTGTGTTCGTTTTGAAAGCTGTTCAAAATTTAACTTTTCGTATGCTTAGTACAGCAGATCTGCTCCAGTACAATTTACTTTATGAAATAGCCGTCAAAGTTAAAACTTGTTTGAATTGCTTGACGCTAACGCATACTAAAGGTTAAACCTTATAGCAAAATAACTAAGATAATGAATATCTATGATAGGTACATGTTGTCGATAAAACAGTCGGACATCGATAGATAATTGGTCTGTTGTAACAGGCAACTCTATTTCTGACCACACATAGACAAATTTACGCACACACTGGCGTTTCGTTTTTGGTTATGCTTTTAATCGTTGTCAATCGTTCTTTGTCATTTTAGTTCTGTGGCTGTGACTAATGATAATAAAGACAGCATTTGTCTCTGTCAATGAAAAAAACAATTTAAAATTGCTCTATAACATGCATATTTATATAAATATCTTGAATTTAAAAAATACCTACCCTATTAATGTTAGATAAATCATGGCATCCGATTTGAAGAAAATACGAATTAATTACTAAACGGTTTTAGACAAATCTATGAAGAACTATCGTTATCCAGTTTCCTCTAGGAACAACGACATCTAGCGTCTAATAATGGCCGATGACTAATCCTTAATTCTTGTAGACGAAGATTTTTTTATTATTTCAACTAGTTTTGACATACTGAAATTTTGACGCAATAAAGATTCGTATTTAACTGACATATCATCTGGGGAACATCGGTCATGTCGCGATCGTGCCTACTAACGAAAAATACCGAACCCATAGGCCATAATATTATACACGACCAAATTGCATCCATTGCCAAGTGGCTCAACATTCCCATGTGGTGACTGTACATAAAAGGCGGATGCTTTATAAAACAGGAAGGAAATAAAACAAATAATATTTTGTATATATTTTTTTAATCTATGGTTTTGAAATACTTGGCACAAACATGCTTTAGTGAATGGAGTTTTTCTATAGGCACATATGCCAGATCTTCTTTCCCAACAAATTTTATCCATTGTTTGCACCTGTAAAAAAAATGTATTAAACAGAATTTTCAGATTGCATTTATTATTACGTACCTACAATGAATGTCATTATTTGTGCCAATTTTTTTATATGAATAATGTATCAAATCATCCGGATTTCACAAAATTGAAATCGAAAAAATACACGTAAGCACTATGGAAGTATAGCTTTTTTAATATTTCTTTTTACTTGATGAAAGCTCAATATTAATTAGTAGAAGTGTTTCTGATAAATGTGTAGTAAAATTAGTCATTAATCAAGAAATACTAACCTTGCCTCGTCCGATAGAAACTTTGCTAGAAATACGAAATTTTCACCTTTCTTTCGCCCGGATTTAATTCCACACATTTCACAAGTTTTATAATACAAATCTCAGTTCATCACATAAGTACACAGCGCATTTATTATGTATGTAAATAAATTGCGTTGGCCTGCCATTGTATAGATACATTGCAATGCCTCTCAAGGTGTTTGTTGTGTTTTTTTAATGTATCTTAGAATAAAAGGAACATACGAAAGCAATTAATAAATAACTGATATATACATATATGTTATCCACCTACAAAAAAGATAAGTTACGAGTGATTAATCTCTCAGTTTCAGAACTGTATTTACGAAAGCGAAAATTTCGCTTAGGCCATGTCTTGCGGAAAATGTCAGTTGTAAATTAAGTGATTGCCATGTGAATTGTGTAGAGGATGTACTTGTTGTATTAATCGGATGTAGCCTAGCTACAGCTATCGACTGGCAAATTGTTAATGTATGTGTAAATAAAATATAGAGGTTTGTAAATATTTTAAGCCTTAATATATATAATTGATTACCAAAAGAGATGCTGTTATGTTGTATATAAGAGATATAATTATTATTAGAATAAGTATATATTATGTATAATGCGCTGCGGTGATAGTGGAACCTATGTAAACACTCGAGACCAAGTGCACTACGGTAATTTTGAAGTGTACATAGATAAAGCCACATTTCAGTTATCACATATTGCCTAAAGCCGTGGCTAAAACTCACGTTTCTAGTTATATAGGTACATGTTCATATTGAAAGTGTTATCCATAACGCTCCGTTTCATTTGCGTATTTATTGTTTTTATTTGTTTTCAGTATGTAAACTATGTACCAAAATGACGCACATGCCATGCACGACTTAAATATGATGCAAATGAGTAATGCTTTAGGTATTATAATTATTTTGAAAGCAAATTACTTCTTATCTGGGATTTTATTAACATCAGAGCTATTATACAAATGGAGGCAGAGCAGAGGTACTATGCGTTTTTGCCTTTCGATCCTTCTAACAATTTTATTAATATTATGTTTTAGTTAGGTACGAGTTCTTATAGTCGGATTGTGTTATACATATGTATGGAGTATTTATTTTTACCTGTATATATCTAGTAGGTACATATATGTGACATTTTCAAGATAAAATAAAGCACAAATCTGTTAAGAACGCATATCATTCATACTGGATCGAAAATTGACCTTTTTTGAAAGCGTCACATATAAAATATACCTATAGTTTTATTCGATTAAATTTTAACACGTGCTGTAGGTGTGATAGCAATGCAGTATTAAAGTAATACTGCATTATTTTAATTTAACGTTATTTTGAACTTCGGACTTCTTGTCACTGACTGATAAACCGTATTGTAAAGTCAACCTTTGGGGGCATGCTATGTTTTGTTTTACTTTTTAACCAATTATTGGTCGCGTGATGTAACCTTTAAAACGATAAGCAATTAAGCAATAAATAAACATAATGGAATACTGCGATGTAGCTCAGTTGTCAAAATTAGCGGTCAAAATGCTTTATAGGTAGGGTACCTACTATTTGACACGTTTTAGTAAGTGACTTTCCTTTTTGGAATGAAAAAAACATTTTACTAACCTATCATTAACCGTTTTTTCAGAAAAAAAATTGTGCGAAGCATTTATTAACGTTAAGTTCAATTTACCTACTGATCCCCATAATTAACAATAACACGCAACAACTTTAAGCTGCTTGTACACTGAACGCCGGTTTTCTTTCACCTTTTTCATGTAATAGTACCTACGGGGTTATCATATATTTGTCAGCCTCTGTAGCCTAGTTGGTAGTGACCCTGCCTACGAAGCTGGAGGTTCCGGGTTCGAATCCCGGCGAGGGCATTATTTGTGTATTTATTTATCACAAATATTTGTTCCTTGGTCATGGCTGTCTATGTATTTAAGTATCTATATTTATCTATATTTATATATTATATATCGTCGCCTGGTACCCACATCACAAGCCTTAATTGAGCTTACCGTGGTGGGACTAGGTCGATTTGTGTAAGATGTCCCAAGATATAAATATAAATAATTATAAATATAAATATCATGACGTACTAATGCGGTTCAGTTTAGGTCGAGAGAAAGGGACAAGGTTATACGAGTCGTATAGCACTGTCTTTTTCCCTGAACCTAAAGTGAATCGCATTAGTACGTCATGGTAACTGGGGGGTAATTGATTTCTGAGTATACCTACATATTTTACTTTATATATATATATATATCAACGGCCTGAATATAAGTTACATAGGCAGGTACCTACTCAATAAAAATATCAAAAATAACATATTTCTAAAGTTTACCGAGCCTCCGTTATTAAGCACAGTTAGTCCCAGTATTTGCTTTTGATGTCTAAATGCTTCCATTTAGATCTACGGAGAGTTCCACTTGTAGTAGATAGCTAGTTGTGATGGAAAATAACGGTTCAGTCGTCCCACAAAGATTGTAGCAAAATATTACTGAACTCGTGTGGGATATTACTGAACATAATGTATTGAAGCTTAATATTTTAACGAAACGGGTGGGCTTTACAGAGCCCTGTAGATAATTGAGTCCCTAGGAATCGTTGAGTTTCCTAATAATTCAAGATCGCGTGCTGTCGGCGCATATTAGACGCCAGCACGCGATTTCAGTACATTTCGTGTGACGTTTATACGAATCACTCTAAATCACGCTTCGGGGAGGAAACTTACTGTATTATTTTACAATTATGTTTAGATTTATATATTGGTCACAGTTGAAATTGTAAATATTATTTGCAAGAAAAAGATTGTATGTATAAATGTATATTGTGACATAAACCTAACATAAATGCCCATTGTTTTGGATATCATTTAGGTAACTATACCTAAAATAGACGTAAACTTATTTATTCCTTTAATAATTAGGTACGTATATATCGGATTTCACAGTGATATTAATATTAGGTTATATTTATAATTATCTTTGTACTGCGCTTGTTGCCAATAAAGTCTTTAAAATTTAAATTATATTTTATTTGTTATGAAATGACCTGATACCTGAGTGATACGACGGCACATGTTTGATAAGTGCAGGAGAGGAGATAGAGAAATAAATCTCCGATGCCTACAGTAGGTCCGCGGCGGCTGGCTACTGTTCTGTTTTGATCGCCGAGAGCGGGCGGGCGAGCGATCGGCCAGTAAAGCGCTAGCTACCGGCGAGAGGACGCGTTGCCGTCGCGATCTCTACTTTACCGCGCGCTCACATCGACTTTACAAATAAACTTGATACAAAAATTACCCATAAAATATTTTTTTCTGAAAAAATTGAGCCTTAAAATTATTTAGGACTGAATATATTTTCAGTAGTGCAAACGAAACTATTATGCAGAAGACGATAATTGACTGGTACTGAAAAAAGGGTTCAAGTTGGTGTTAATAAAAACATGATGATGGCCAGTGCGAAATTGGTGCGGGAGTGCAGCTCGGACCTGAGCTCGGACGTGCGCTCGCTGTCCATGTCCTCGACTGAGGAGCACGACTCCACCACCACAGAATCCGAGTATTCCGAGGAGGAGAAGGAATATGAACTTGACGACCTGCAAATTCTGAAAACAATAGGTAAGTCCGTTTTCATTTACATTTTGAACTAAATGTCATGCCTCGTTCCAAATCCTCCAGTGTTCGAGGCCGGACAATACCTATTTAATAAAATAATTAGATTAGTTGTTGGCATGTTCCAGTTCAAGTAAAACAAAAATCTAAAGAGGACCTTCCATAAGAGGGGTCTAATTTCTGTGCAATGTGTATATTTTGGTTTGATTTGTTTTTTTTTCTGTACTACTAATTATAAATACTGATTATATTTATAATGATGTTGACATTGAAAATACTTAGCTAGAATTTCAGCTTGCAGTTTCCTCAGCCCTTCGGCAAAGTGAGAGATATATTATGATTTTATCTTTATGTCGATATTTTTGGCATTGTTGAACAGCAGCGTTATCTGTAGTGAGCTGATTTTTGTGATTTGCTGCTGTGCCACTTTATCATAGGATACACCTCTTTTAGTGCACATATAGCTTACTTACGTAAGGTTAAAGATAAAAATTATAAACCCATCTAAGGGCTATATGGTATAAGGCAAGCAGGTTTATAATCTCGATCGTGAATCATCGAATCTCTACCTACTGTGTATAATAATAACGGCTGAAACGGCTGCCCATTACGCACTAGCATTATGAAATTTTTAAAACGTTGCTTGCTTATGTATTATTTACTTATATGCGTCTTATTATTCTAATATATTTACCTATAAGTAGTGAGTACGTAATCATATTTATATTATGATATTACAGGTACCTACTTCTTTATATTCTATGTCTTTACTTCAGTGCTACGTAACAATTCTAGATTGTTATTTTTTTATTTCATTTGTATTGTGATAATGACATCTAATCATCAGTATTAAATGGTATTGAAATTGAACCCTTATGACATTCTACGTACTTGTACCAATGTAACTGGGTTTTTACAAGAGTGAATCATGATTTTCCTCTCGAAAATAATGTCCGGTTTTGATAAGGGCCGACGGGGCATGATTGCTTGGATATCGGTCATAGTCGAATGGCACTTACTGACATATAGGTATCTGGTTGCATATAAAAGTTAGTGGCAATTTCCATAAGTTGCGACAGAGAAAGCTCGTTTTACGGAACGTCTGCAAATGAGCGGAGTCATTGAAAGCCTGGAAAGCTCCTATCCATTACCATAACTTAGAGTTGTCGGATTGTTAGTTAAACTGTAAAAATAAACAACAAATATTATTGATTTTAATGGCCATCGTAAAGCCTAATGTTAACGACATCCGGCGTAGTAGAAAGTATGCGAATTCTACACGGCCGTCGAGAGAAACATCCTAATTAGGTACCTACTAAAATGGAAACAACGAAGATCTCTTTGGTTCTAACTTATAGTCATATTAGAAGTTGTCGTCTTTATAATAGTGTCAGCTAAGAATGGGACATACGCTATCAATAAATACAATCGATACTGTTACTCTGAACAGGTGATAAGCTAGGGATTCGACAAGTGGGTGTGCGGGACTCGTATAAATACCTACCTACTAGTGTAAATTATCAACCACCAAGGAATAGGTATAGGTAAATTTGTTGAATTACCCCGGGTACGTTGCGATCGTCTGTTTCAGTAGGTACAACGTCTGAACGGTAGGGATATACTAATTTACGTAAACTTAAATACACAGTCGAAGTGTGAAAGATACATAAGTATATGTTACAGGTATCATTTAATGAACGACATTGTCCATGCATTGTGAAATGGAAGGTTAACCTTTATTCCAGTCACACAGGTGCATGATAAACGATATGATTTACAAATAACTTTAGCATTGCCAATTTACAATTGGACAAGAAATGAGTTCGTAAAGGTGTTCACGTTCGTTACCGCTCCTTTGTATTCAAATTTGTTATGTACGTATACACTGAAAATCTAATTTATTAGTTTTATTACCTAGTCGTAGAGTAAAATTCTTGGACACAAAGCACCTAAAGTTTCAAGGGCGCCTATATAAAAGGAGCAATTATGAGTACCTAAAGTTGCTCTTACCTATTCATGTACAGTCGCCATCAGATATATCGGAGCGGCAAGGGTGCCCACAAACATCTAAGCAGACCTCTATTGTCATGACGTTAGAGTGCATCTTCAGATATTTTTGAGCACGAGCGACGACTGTGCTCATCTGATGGTGATATATCTGATGGCGACTGTACCTACCTGATGACCATGTAAACGTATTTACGAATAACGCAGCTGCATCGTTGAAATAATGCTAAGGTTTCTCGTCGATGCGTTCTCGTAAACATTTCACCGGCTCTATCCCGGCGCTGTCTCATCAACAGGTGGGGCGACCGCGAATGTCTGCACAATATGTGACATGGTTGATCTAGTGTCCAAATGCGCAAAAGGTACCTACATTATGGTTCCTATTATCATTAATAATTTAATATTTTATCAGGTTACCGGGACATATTTATTTTACCTGAGCAGATGGATGAATGAAGGAACTACCCGTTCCCAAAGCAACACAATTTGCACCTCTAATATGTAGGCACTAAGATACTTATTATCGATTTGGTTATTCTAAGAAATCTTTCTAAATTTTAATAGCAAAATTACCTATTCTTAGTCACTTACCTACTTAATCTGTTTGTTGGTAAACAAAGTATCATTCCTAATTTACAAACAATAATGTTACGCTGCAACCGTTATTTGTTTGCCAATATCGAAATTGTTTATTAGTATTATCATCGAGCGCATAAACTCGGTGCAATTGAAGGCACGAGGTCTAATCAGCCTCTCGACCTAGTTTTGCGAGGTAGATATGGGCCAAGGGCGATCGACCTGCACAAGTAGGATAAAAGGCCCCGTGACATTTCGCTCTAGTTTTGAACATTCGTCCTTCGGAATATCGCCGTGGTAAATTTGCGTAGCAATACGTTAGAATGAGTGTAGGTACCTATAAGTCTAAAATGAAAACCTACAAATTAAACTCAATAGGTATATCCGCTACCCGTTGACACGCTTTATACCCACCTGTATTTTACGTAGGTATAGGTACAAATGATTAATACGAGGTCCTGCTTTACATAATTTTACTATAATTCTGTGAGCATTAAAGAGACAGGAAATGAATTTAGTATTTATGTGCAATAAGTGAGTACCTACCTAACCATCAAGTAGATAACTATAAATAAGTACGTATTGTTGGGCCTTTTATGTATCTAGTAGCCGTTGTATGTTCCTATAGACACATAATAATTAATAATACTACGTACAGACTTAGACGAAAGTTGTTGCAATGAAAAAATATCTAAAAACAGGCAAAATAAACGCGTGAAAATTAGTAGAATCATATCATAACTTGTGGCTAATAGTATTTTATGCAATAGTGGTATTATGAGGGTCAAAAAATGCGAGATGCGATACGAGCCCGACGGGCGAACTAAAATAATACAACGTTGCATACTATACTTTTTTTACGACTAAGTGCCATAGAATACACAGAACTCATAAAATATTAAATATTATTAATCGTCACACACCTATTCCAGATGTCACAAATAAAGTTAAATAAAGACATAGTGTGTATATAAACAAACCAATATAACATTCATAACTCATACCTACCTAGGTATATTCCTAAGAGGAGCAGGCAGAACATTAGAAATTAGTGATGAAAAAAAAAATATTGCGCCTGTCAGCGATACTTTGTGTAGGTATATTTACATTACTTATCTTAAGATGTATTTTAACATTAAGTACCTACATTATAATTTATAACTACTTACATTCGTAACACGGTCAAAATCAGTGCACCTGGTTTCGTGACTTAATTGACTGCCCTCTGTTGATATTGCATAAAGCGAAGTGCGCTCATAATATATTTATTCAACATATCTACATCTTGACTCTGGATCGTGATCCTGAATGGGAAAAAGACAAGGACGACCTACGAAACAACTATACAAGGTGGAACGGAACGACGATCCTTCCCGCTACCGACCGAGTCTACCAACCATTGCGATGTACCTACTTTCAATATAGTAGCAACATCGAAATATCTTTTAAAAAAATTCATCCCTCATACAAAGTGAGTGATGAGTTAGAATAGAATAGAATAGAATATTATCAAGTTAGTTTCAATAGTAGGTATGGAAAAGTCAAGGAAGGAAAAACAAAAGTTGTCAATAGTTACCATCTTGGATAAATCTACATGATTATGATTTTATTAATTAGGGTTGTACACCGGGGCAAGCGGTCATTTTGTTTTATCCTTCAATGAATACATACATTCCTTAACTTTAGCTATGTCCACCGAAAAACGATAAACCTAAATCTGACACTGACCCAATTGATCATTTTGTAATCAAGTATACATTTATAATAGGCCTTAAGAACGTCATAAATTACAATCAATAAAAATACGTAACGCTTAATATGGAAACAAATTGGCGAAAGTAGTGCCAAAATTACGAATAAAGATCCGAATCGGACCGGGTTTGGCGATTAATTTCGATGGTAGACACGCCTTTACTTTGGTAATTTATGTACGTAAGTATATGTAATATTGCCAGCAGCGTGCATGGTCGCAGTTAAATAAACCCTGCAAGAAACCAATGAGTCACTGTAGTTAAATGTGAAACTTATACCTACACCAGGTACAAAGAGTGCCACCGGCTTAGGTGTCTAGAATTATTGTGAAGGTGAAACAGAGCACAAATCGTCTCGCAGTTAGAATACAGATCTAGTTTGTGTATAATATTCAGCCGACGCTCTAGTTACAACAGTAATTACTGCAACACAGCGGCTGACTCAGGCTAATATTAGGCTCTACTGACAGAATCCACAATTATTCGAGTCCTTGAGACCAGTTATTAAGGAAAAGTAGTTGTTTTACAAATTCCACACAGGAGAAAAGCGCTTTGTCGTAATTAATGTGTAACGTTGAGTAAGTAAACGCACGCGAACGATTGTGTATTGTCACGCGCGATTAGAAACAGATATTTGGGTCAGTATGTCGTGGCAAATAGAGTAAGGAGCTGTAGGTAGCCAGCAAATATTAATTTAGTAAATAAATTATATCACTGGGCCGATGCCACACTGTTATCTTACGTTTTCGAGGTGAGTACTTTGATTTCTCCGCGAGATAATGCAATTCGCACTTGTCCGTTGATACTTCATGAATTGCCTTAAACACAAATCGTACTTCTGTTATTTAAGGTGTATTTGTCCTTGTAAATATATTAAATAAATTAACGTTCTTGGCCAAACATTGAAACTTCATGTGTTATTTGGGATTTGTTGTTTATGCCAAAGTCATAATCATAAAATTATCCTTACTCTATTAAACAGGTGCCACAGCGACTAGTTAGATAGGTAGTTGCAGATATTAAATACCTAATATTTTATTTATATGTATGTATAAATAGGGATACATAAACATGAAGCCACTAAGTTTAGATTAATTTTCGTAGACTCAATAGTAATGTAAAACTGGAAGCAATACTCAGTTTACTAACTCTTCCGAAATTCACCGCGAGGCGATGCTGATAAGACGCACAAGTATTGAGATTGTTCTGTGCCACTTGTGCATGAAACATAAAAAATACGCTACGCATATACACGTATGGGTAAACTAGAGAAATAAGAGAAAACCCTAACGAGATCATTTTGAGAGAAACGCCTAACAATGACTATGCAGTTAAATTAAGATAAGAAAGTAAAAGACAATGCAGTGCAAGAGTCGCGTCGTCCAGACGGAACAGGGTCACGCGCATCACGCCGCTCTAGCTGCTTTATGACTCTCACTGCGAGACGACCGAGACTGCTTCACAGATGCTTAATGAGCTTATGTGCCCTTAAAATATATTCGCGAGAGATAATTTTATGGGTACTTTGTTTTATTATGGGAGGTATGGCGGAGCAATAAGTATACAAGGTGGAATTCGACGAGGGACCTTTACGGAAATGGGAGATATTTAAGGCTATACTGAGCAACTTTTACTATGGGACCAACCCCGAAATCGTAAAAAAAAATGACTTTCATACATTGTGTGTATACATGCCGTACCTCTTTGTATGGATAAGTTTTTTTTTAATACGATTTCGGGGTTGGTCCCATAGTAAAAGTTGCTCAGTATAGCCTTAACTATCTCCCATTTCCGTAAAGGTCCCTCGTCGAATTCCACCTTGTATATCCGAACAAAGTTGAACAGTTTCAGAAGTGAAATACCTATGTCGTTTAAAAAATGATGAATGAAATCAAAATCATTCGTTTATATCATGTAGGTATTAGGTACTTAAAGATTGGTGTTGATTAAAGAGTGATGTTAAGTTTTGTTTTCATTGAAGCCCTTAAAGTAGGTAAATACATATTTTTCCAGTCGCCCCACATAAATATATGTATAATTGTATAAGATAGGCGTCCGTCTGAAATTTTGAAATCCGTTTCTACCGAGTTTTTAGTTGCATCGGTGCATTATCCTTGGCCGTATTCCTTAGTTATCTACTCCGAAATTAATCTGTCTTCGCCGTTCGTTAATTTTGCAGTCCGCTGCGGGTGTCGCTGGCGGCGACGGGTAGGTAGTAACTGAGTGACGGAATCAGCACTTTCAACACTGATCAAACTGTGTTTAGTTCTGAATCCATCATCAATCTGCAATATTTACTACTTTGCTTCATGTTTGATGGATTTTCGCTGTTGATGCATGCAAGACCAGCATCGAAATTAACACAGTTTATAAAAAAATATTACAGTGTATAAATTTTAATTATATATTATGGTACCTACTACCTATATAGGTACCTACTTATATATAAATACATACATACATACATCATCGGCCTATGATAGTCCACTGCTGGACGTAGGCCTCTCCTATTAACTATGAGTATTAGGGCTTGTCCATTAATCACGTCATACGATTTTGGCCTATTTTAGATTAGACTCCCCCATCCCCCATGGTGATACTTGGTGATATTTTCAGGACCCCCCCCCCCCCCCTAGCCAATATGACGTGTAATTTTTTTCCAACTTAAGTAATCCTTTTAATAACGCTTCAGTTTCCGTACTTTATTAAGCACACGTGATGGGAAAAAAACTTTTTTGCAAACTACGAGGTAAATGTCCGCGAAATTTCAAAACTCAAATCAGGATTTTTTGAAATCTGGTTATGTTTTAAAAGAAGTATGCTGTTCAGCAGAGAGTAACAAAAAATGACACGTGATTTGTCCGATGACCTAATTAAGAATAACTTTAAAAAAACCTTGAAATCCATGATTACACTAATGAATCCCATGCCTGGTTTAATTGATCGCCCGTATTAGATTTACACACTGTATACTAGTATACCTACCTATCGTTTGTTCTGGGTGCGTGAAATCGTTTACTTACTATTAGTGCGTAGTCAATAGCCATCCCATCACACTCGGCGAGCTTACATAATGCCGAGGAGCACTTCCACTTTACGCGATCAGACTACTCTTCTGTAGATATAAACTTTCTCTGATTAGTGCACCATTACTGCAGTGACATTGCTTTAAATCTTCGTAAAAATGTACAATTAGTTAAACAAAGCATACAATGTTAATACAACGATGCTTATATTATTAACCTGCATTTTGTCTGCAATAATGGCATTTTTATACGGTAGTAAAAACAAAATGGTTGACGGATAGATAACGCCATTTGGCACGAGTGAGGGAAAATCGTTTTCATATTGTGCACATGCTTAATATCAATAATAGGTATTCGTATTATATGTAGAATTATTGCATTAAATATGTACGTTATACGAGTCATCGTTACGAATCAGGACGAATATGGGTACTTACCTACTAGTTGTTGACAATTAATTTTATGATATTTGTGATCACCAAGTGAGCATTTGAGACGTTTTTTCTTCAAACGCTCACATATGTATATACTTATAGTAGATACCTATATGTGTAATAAAACTTACTTATTACACATACCTATTTAGTTTCTAAGTAAAATAATTTTAGAAGGACAGGTTAATTGCCGCCACAATAAGTTTAGCCTTTAGTTATGTCATAATTTGAAGTTGGTTGTAATCGATTATCAATCGTTGCGTAAGACTACATAATTGAAGAGCTCGGCTGTGTGCTCGCGGTGACGGAAAAGAGAAATGTTTGGGAGAGACACTTGAAAGCGAAGACAGCATCGCCGACGAAAATTTGTATAGCATTAAAATCTCACACTTCCATAAAAGAAATATACTTTCCATTCGATTTCGTAATGATTCTTTGTTAGCGTGATTATTATATAAATATGTTTGACTAAGAATATAAATAAAATAAATATTGTAGATTTTGCAGGAATTAATAATAACACATATGAGTTTTATATTAACAACATAGGATTGTCATGCACAGTAGGTTGGTAGAATATGTACAAGTATCTATCTCTCTGCTTTATTAGTGGCGTATTGCCGGTAATCGCGTGTAATGAGGTTGACTTGAGCGTACTAAAAATAACTAATAAAATATAAAAGAGTTCCCTCTTCCGGCGAATTTAGGCGACCTACATACGGTCCCACGTGGGTAAACGCCCACACTTCTTGGAAAATGCTCGTCATCTTTTTAATGTTAATAAATTAACAAGCAAATTACAGCGACGCGCGAATTATGATGTTTATGTAAGATGTACCTACGTATGTTTGGTTACTTTTCATTGTCCAGTGCAGGTGCACCGATGATCATATTGGTTGATTTTATAATGTTCCAACTAATTTTGAAAACATACTTTAATCGCTTAATACCTACTTACACGAATAATCTAATTATGAGATTTTACATATAAAATTTTGAGATAAAAAAAGCTCGAAAACAAATTATAAAATCACTTCAACGGTTTTTAATCATAATCCATAATTTATGAAAGTCAGAGGTAGACAGACTAATAGGTAGTTGTGAAGTCGATTCTGATTTTTAGATTAAACTTGAGGAGTTTCAACGGATGTTTCAATAAAATGTGCGTCCAACCTAATCCAGCCAACAGCCTAATATTGAAGTACTTATTTATTTTATTTATTTAAACTTTATTGCACAAACAAAGAAAAATGTACAAATGGCGGACTTAATGCTAAAAAGCATTCTCTACCAGTCAACCATTGGGTTAAACAGAGATAAAACAAAAGTTGGTGCTGAAGAAAGAATTTAACTGATAAACATTTTTAAAGTCATATTGATATATATTCACATTAATAAAAATACGGTTACATACTATTACTTATATAACATAAAACATATAAACTAATACATATTAATACAATACATAATGATTTGATGGACAATGCTATGCAAATTCTTCCGCAAGAAAATGTTTGCGAAGCATTCTTTTAAAAACAAGTTTGCTTGGAGCTTTTCGTATGGAGAGGGGAAGCGAATTCCAAAGACGGATGGCCTCAACGGCAAAAGAATTGGACATGAACCTAGTACGGTGAGAAAGAAGAGAAAGTTTCAGCGAGCGGGCGGAACGCAGTTCACAGCCGGGACGGGGGGCGACAAAAGTAAATTTACGTTTAAGGTATTCTGGAGCAGAAGGCTCGTACAAGATAGAAAATAAGGTACATAATATACGAAGTGACCTGCGACGACGGATGGAGAGCCAGTTAAGCTGTAACCTTAGTTAGCTGTGTTAACTTATGTAGGTACCTTTGATGAACCTTTTGAGATTTAAAATGATTACATATGTCGAGTTCGAAAAACCCCAAGTTTGTTCCTCTAATAATCCATATGACGTCTGTGCGCGAAAATGCGAGCGAAAGGAATAGTAATTAACTTACATGGACACTAGCGACTATCCAGGCAACTAACTCGAAGACGTATCGATCTATGATAATGTGATATTTGACGCTGACTGTACCTTAGTACAGTCAGTGTCGAATACCCTGTATCACTCAAAGGACTGTCTTGACTGTACGTTACGTACCTCGCATGTTCTATATCAGAGGAGTAAGTAATAAGAATATAAGAAATAATCATATTCAAATTTAAGCAATGAAACAGTTCTTGGCAATAAAAATAAGGATTAGATATTCAGTAGTTCTATCCATTTATCAGACACTAAATTAGCATAACGAAAGTTTAAGAAGAAGCTGAGTAGAAATAACAGACATAGACTAGATTCTGACTTGTTTTAAAACTATTTTACGCCATAAGCGATCACATAACTCCTATAAGTAAGCAGTCTAATTCGGAGCATTATCATGTTAGCCTTTAAGTACCTAATTAAGTTACTTTTAGCCCATCTAAGGTTGCAACAATTTGACATAATGGACGCCCACGTGCCATAAAATCTCGTAAAATCTTATGATCATCGATGAACGATGATGTGTAATGGGTGGAGATTGAAATAAAACCATAACATTATTTATACTCAACGGGTTGTTCAAAATAACAGCAGCATGTAGCAAGTACGTAGGTACATTTCTTTACAGCTAGTACAAATGTACAGATACAGAGTATTACAGAGTTTATGTAAAGGTGGGGCTTCAGTTAACTTTCGCCTCGATTGTAACTACTGTATAATTTAAATTAACTAAAGAAAGAGGAGGATTAGAGTAAAAAATAATATCTTAGTTGGAGACATTGTATCAAGCAAAATAATTGTCACCTTACCTACAATGTCTTCTTTTTATATTTGTCAAAACAGATTACTTCAGTCATCATCTACAAGATATAATACGAGTAATACAGTAAAGTGCCTACCTCAGATTTTCCCGTGAAATAATTTGAATTGAATAGTCAATCGAGGATTGTAATTTTATTACAAATGTAAATAATGTTTAACGACATCGTTATAAGGAGACGTAGCCGGTGCGTCGATAATTCTTTCGTCGAACTCGTAATGATACTGGTCATCCTTGCATAGGTTTTCAGAATAAAGATTAGGGTGGGAGGAAGAGTGATATATTTAACATTGTTATGAGTGATTTGCGTAGCAGCTAACACGTGCCGGCCGCAGGCCCAGTGCAGAGAACTCTAGGGAAGTCTTACCAGTGTAAACAGGGATTTTGTTTTATTCAGCATACGTCATAACGCTTATAACCGTTTATACTAGCAATAACATTCAGGGATTATCATAACATGCCTCGATATTATTTTATAAGCTATTTTAAATTTGGGAAGTTACACACATGCAGGGATAGTAACCTATGCAAAGTTTTTAGGTAAATCAATTGAAAGCCCCTACATTATTAATAATGTGTACTCATACTTGCACATGACGCTGAATCTATCAAATACCCAATTAATATACATTGATTTAAACTTTCACGATTATCACTCATAAGTTAACGACAAACGGGACTTTATCGCGTAAGTGGTGCAACTACGAGTGTAACGTCATGCCCGAAACGTCAGGGCAATATTTTATATGTACTAAATAAATATGTCCTACTACAAGGACTATTCGACTTGTTCTGCCTGGAACAAGTCGAATAGTCCTTGGTGTAGTTAGGTAGCGAATTCATCAGCTGCAAAGATTAATTAAGTCGAAATGTAGTAATTTTCTGTAAAATTTATGATATCATGGAATATCGGACAATAGCTATAATTCAAGTGTAATGATCTACTCGGACGACGACCTCGGACAAACCGAATTGTAATATGACATACTAAAGTGAATACCTAGTTAAATAGGCTGTTGAACTATGTGGGACAGAACTTTGGACCTTGGGTTTCGGCGTAGTATATACTTATACTAGATCTACGGTTGAAGACAATAAAGAAAGGTACTTATTTACGTACATAAATTACGTGAACAATGCTCGTATCCGATTCCGCTTACGTTTAGCTGGCGGTGAAACGAAACTCTCGTATTTGTCGGGAAACGCGGTAAAACGCATGTGCTCTAAAAGAAACGTTCACATCGCACCGGATCTGAGGCTTGCCAACGCGTCAATGTCTGATGAGTAATTAACATTAGAAATAAAAAGGTGAAGCTCTTAATGAAGTTGATTAATTGAGAATTGTAACACCATATAGGTAACATGATTTTTTTACTAAAATCTTAAATCGTGTTTAATTAAAATGAATATCAAGCAAAATTTACTTAAACATACTCCAAGGTCAAGTTACTTTCGCCACTTGTGGATGAAATGTGTTTATACCCGCTTGTTGTAAATACAGCTATTCGAGCTGGTGAGGGATAATAACTTTTTGTCGAGCTTTATTAATAGGTAACATGTTTGGGTTTTTATTCGAGTATTTAATGAAGGTAATATGTGTATATAAACATATTGGTGATAAAACTAATAAATGTGGAGTGATAAAAGCCCGTTGAACCGTTGTAGGCCGCACATGAATATAAATCACCTCGCTACTGTAGACTCATTAAACATTCATTGTTTACCCGCCCGTTATTAGCATATTAGGGATTCGCTTGCATCCAACTGACTGACTATAACACTCGTTACTTCATGTTCCTTACTCTATTTTTATATAAGGTCCTAATTTATTAGATGTAGATATTTTTACAACTGATAGTACTCGGGCTCTGGAATATATTAAACCGTGAAACATTATAGCTTTTACGATGTTTTTTTGGAGAAAACGGAAAAACTAATTTGCTACGTAAAAACACCCTGTTTATGTGATTATTAAATGAAAACTCATTGAACAGATTCTAGTACCTCTTTTACGTACCATTCAACTGGGACTGGCCACTTAACGTCGATAAATTAATACTTGATTGTCAATGTCATGTTATTTTCCTTTGGATTGTGTCGTTTGATGACATGACAGACAGTGTTATTGTGACATGTGATAATGCACATGATGATTTTTTTTAGACGAAATTATAATTATTTTTTTTGTTAGGAAAATTAAATCAAAAAAGTTACATGAAAAGATTTCTTCATTTATATTTAAAGTTAATTATTTTAATGTAAAGTATCATGTGTTAAAATATCTGCAACTAATAAATTAGGACCTTATATAGGTACTTTGAACTGAAACACAACTTAGTCTTGAACTTGATTATTAAGAATTTATAGACCAGAAGGCCGAAAGGTTGAGGTCATTGGTTCAATAATGATTGTGAGTCAAGCATCGCATGTAGCGGTCACTCTGACTTTTCCTGATCTAAGTGGCACGCGATACAGGGAACGTGGAAAAAATCTTTAAAACCTTCACCTTCGTCACGAAAGTGACTTCACTTCCGCAAAAAATGTTGTTAATACTTCTTTGTAAAACTGAAAAACATGTTTCATTTACAGTTTGTCTGATTTCAGTTATAATAAGAATAGCATTACCATTAGGTAAGTAGGTACCTATCCTTAGCTGGAAAACTCCTAGGCTAAATTGTCATCGTAATCATACGCTCATATGCGAGTCAACAACGTCAACAAGTCTCAAAAACGACAGGGTCTAGGTCAGGGCGATCATACTTAAAAATGATCCGTCACAATAACAAAGAGTTATTTTCCCTGATCCCGCCCTCCCCTTTCCGTTACAAAACCACACGTGCCGGTTTGCGGTGTCACTCCTTCACCGTGGAAAATATTCCCACACGTACTAAGAAATTCGGTAATTCCTTCATATGCCGGACTATTAAAAAGTGGAATTCTTTACCGGCACATGTGTTTCCGTATACCTATAAGTTGGGACCCTCTTTAAACGAAGCGTGAAGAAGCATCTAGCGGGCCAGCAAGGCGGTGGCAACTAACAGGTTACTGATTGTCTCCTGTTCGTTGTCTCCGCGATTTGGGCTCTACTTTTCACTTACGATCAGGTGGAGTGGAGCCACTTTGTTGTGCAAACATAAAAAAAAAAAATCTATTATCTGAAGTTGATTTGGACAAAATATATTTTTTTTACAGATTTAAGGAAATCTAGGTTCTAGGCAATAAGTTCATTTATACATATTTATATCTACTTATATGTAGTTAGTTTATACTTCATTAACTGCATAGTATAGGTACTTAATATACCTATCAGATACCACGAGTTGAACGCGGCTTGCTGTAACGTAATCGCCGTTATGTCATGCTTCGTAATTGGTTTACCTACTGTTGTCCACAAACAATCAATAATTTCGTTCGCATTGATACTAGAATTACTTAAAAACAAACAATTATTTTTGTTAGCTTTCGTAGCCTAGGAGTGAACCCGCCTACGAAGCTGGAAGTTCCAGGTTCGAATCTCGGCGAGTACCCTCACCAATTTGTGTATTTATCACGAATAATTGTTATTTGGTCAATTGGTCATGACTGTTTTCTGTGTATCTAAGTATCTGTTATACAGTGTGTTACTATTATCCAGGCTTATTGAGACCGACAAATGAGACGCAGATTAAACAAACAGTGAGTATTACACGACTTAAAACTCAAATTTAAAATAGGTACCTACATAAACATTCTAAGAAGCAATGCACTCCAAAATTAACAGTTAATAATAATTATCTTCTAACAATGACAGGTTGCGGCCACTCCCAGGCTTTTGAAAACTACAAAGAACAGGCGTTACATTGACTGTTATAAGGAAATATAATTAATTGTCTATAAAAAAAATAACCTGTTACTACTCGAAAACGATGGCTTTTATTGGCTTTTATGAAAACGGGTACTTTTATAATATGCGTTACCTTTTTCATAAAAACCCGCATTATGGTAACATATTACTGTATATATCGTCGCATTATACTCATGACACGAGGATTAATTAAGCTTAGGTACTAGGTTGATTTGTGTAAAAATATTTCATGATATTTATTTTATTTTTTATTATTTTATAATGGAGGCATTTTTCAACTGTAAATTTTCATATTTTGTAAAACATGTGCATTAGGACATTTTAAATGAAAATATAATTTTGATTTTTAAAAAGGTACTTAAGAGTAAAAGTCGGTCTTTTTCATATCATTACCAGTATTATTTACATAAGAACGCCATAATCGTATTATGTAATAGTACATTACTATAGAGGACGGGAAACGAAGGGTTACAGGCCAAGTAGATATATCTGGCCGAAGGAACTGAGGCCAGATAGGGATACGCGGCCTGTAATCCTGTTTCTCGCCGAGATTTGTATAGTGCTTTTCTCAAACTTGCCATGAAATAAAACAAACTGATTTCGCCGAACCATACTATTTCATTTGTAAATATACCAATACTACAGTATCATAAAACATTTAAAAAAAAACATTCGCGCCTAACTTTTTTTTAATCTGTTTGAGGTATTATTTTACCTGGTGGTATAGACATCAGTTCTAAGGTTATTTTTTTTTCTGTGGCTGAATGTGTTAACCTTGTGTCACAATTTGACGTTTCAAAACAAAAGACAGTCTGTTTGCAGTCCTAGGTGTGAAATAAATACATGAAATCTCTTTACATATCATCTTAGCATATGACACCGGAAACATAGTATTTCCGGGTTTAATTTAAAGTAAGTAACATCAACATTCCGTAGCAAGTTTGAGAAAAAAAAAATATTACTTACCTCAACGCACGTACGTATTTTGTAATTGGGTAAATTAACTTTTTTTCTGTCCGTCATTCCTATTGCCATGGTTATGGTCTCCTGAATAACGCTGGTTATGCAAAATTATGTTACTTAAATTATGAAAAAATGCATGTATTCCATGTTTGTAGGTGGCCCATTAAGGAAAGGGCTTATTAACACCAGAATAATGCATGTTTGTATAATTTAAGTAATAATTAATAATAAGTATAATTTTATAATAAAATAAATAATAACAGCGTACTCAGGAGACCGTAACCATGGTAATAACAGACAGAAAAAAGTTGATTCACCCAATTGAGCCAAGAGTGGTCATAGTGGTCCTTGCTCGATTGATTGTACCACAGCAATAATTATAAAATCTTGTCCTATTTAAAAATAGACACGTGTTTTAAATAATAGACCATGTTCTTGGTAGGCGATTGAAAGGACTGGTCATGATTTTACCTTCACAAGATAAACGTTTTATTATTGGATCACTGATTAAATTGGCATTTGTTTCCAGTAGAGCATGAAAACAGACTTGAAACAAAATTACTTGCGTTTCTTGTAGCGGCGAATGTAATTCAAAACCTTTTAAATACTAAAACGACGGACATTATGTTTATACAATTAAATGATTTAAAAGTTGTTCGTTATGCACTCAAGCACAGGATTGGCATATTGGACTTGTTCCAAATGTATTATATTTTCCTGTCCATGACGATACCTACGATTCGGAAGGATGTACAAGGAGAAGATGTGACCAATTGACAATCCGGAAATACCTTGATCCGAAACCAAAATGCGGTCGACAAACGCTCAAAGATACCTTGTGAGATTGGGGAAAGATATTTTTTAATAAGTGAAGTTATATCTTGGGCTTGTTGTGGGTCCCTTACAAGTACCAAACGTACGTTCATAACATAACTACATCACCTGTAACGTACATAGGTACGTAAGTGTATCTCTGATTACATATTGTTGTTTAAATCTATGTTGCTATTTAGGGGCGAGTAATAGTGATAATTTACCTTCAACACTCATATGACGTTTCACATATACCACTCCAGCTGCCAGTAGTGTGTGCTGAGTCGAATACTAAAGATGTTTTCGCTACCTACGTTTTTATTAGGTTTAAGTGATTGAAGGAAAGTAAAACAATGTATTATAGATATACGTATGTTCCACCGGAAGCATTATTGAGACTGTGTAAACATCCCCTTAGAGATATCGGAAGCAAAGCAACCATATCATATCTTACAGTAGGTGACAATATTGTGGTTAGTGCAAGGTGACACTCGTTTATTTGTGAAGTTGCTATTAATGTTGTTATCAACGTAACTCCTACCTATTGAAATAAGAAGGTACATGCTCTATATTTATTTTAAGCATGTCCTCGAGCTTAATGGTTGGTATTACAATTTGAGCAATCTTATCGCACTTCACCTTACTATTAATAGACTGTCACGTTTCAATTAATCTCGTATTATTTGTGTAGGTACATATTGTAGCATCTAGGCATCTGTGGAACCATCAGGCTTAGCACATGATTGGTGCGACAGTATGTCGCAGCGAGATAGGTGTCCCGTCCTTCACTAGCTATATCAACAAAAGAGGGACGGATACACTATCTCGCGGCGAGATACTGTCGCGCCAATCATGTCCTAAGCAGACTGATTATTGTCACCACAAAGCTACCCTTTATTACTTTATTGCTTTACGGAAATCTAAGTTTAACTAGTCTCTAGGTTGACCAGACATCTTTTAGATGCTAGACGTTGTGGCTATTGTGGCATACTAAAGATTAATGTGTTACACTAAAAGCTTTTTATTTCTTAACAAATGGCACTTGTCAAGCGTGGTTTGGTAAATAAGTTTTGTCGAGTAGACAGAAGCAGTTGCGTACACACGTCACCAACTGGAAAGAATCTTGTTTATTGCTCTGATGATTCGTTGGTTATAAATTTCTTCGCTTCATGATTTATTCAGCATCTATTCGAAGATAAAGCGGGAATTCGTTTATAAAGCTATTAGATTACAGCGGGCACATTATTCATTTCCGTGCTGTCGCGGCTTGCGGCGCTTTTGCTTTTGGTCCGTATAGGGAGGCAGTGATGAAATTCGTTAAATACCTGACGTTGAAAGTACGTACTTAAAACTTAAGAAAGAACTTTCCTACCAACACGTCGTTTAAACTTTAAAATATTGTAATTGCCATTATAATACCTACCTCATTTGATCGCTTAAGAAAATATCATGCGAGTATGCATGATATTTTACTTATATACTTCCATACTTAATATGATTTATAAAAATTATATATGCGAAAGTAACTCTTGTCTGTCTGTTACTTCTTGATTTTATAACCGCTGGACTGATTTGTGAAGAAATGGTGTGATTTGAGAACGGTCATAGGATAGTTTTCTTGTTTTGATATCAATTGGTAAGGTATTATTGAACAATATTGAGGTACATACATTACTTACATCAAGAATTAGTATTTTATCCCGATAAAATCGGCCCAACTATACTTTTTAAACAAGTATGTAAGTTTACATAAATTACTTATGTTGTACACTATGTAGATATTTGTTAACTAGTCCACTGCCTCTAGCCACATTTTTTCTACAAAACTAATTATCTTTGGCAAAGTATTGGTTGATGCTGTAACGCGGGTGTGTGAGACATGTGCGTCAGTGGCTACTGTTTTGCGTTAGCAAGGCGGCGATAATAAAACAAAACAATATGTGTAAAATTCGGTTGGTAATTCATGATTCCATTATATTTAATAAGCGCGACATGCCGAAGTCGGTGAGATAATGGCTGTTAGGAGGTTTGACACCACGACAACCGCACGTGGTCGGCCATTGTTCACTGGAGCTAAAGAACAAAAAAGTTCATTCACTGGCCTTGCCCCTTGGAATCATTGGGCCGGTGCGATCGCCTTGTCGAATCAATAGACTGTACGAACAAATTGGTTCACTGATTGATTGGCATTGCAAATGCCCATTTAATATTTAACTTAATTTAAATAAATGTAATGTAAATTACCGTTAGCTTAGACTATACGGCTGCCATTTTCGAACTCGTGTGTACGAGTAGGTATACATTGAAATTACCACACTTACTTTTCGACAAAACGATAAATTCGACTATTTTAAACAGCTTGGTATAGTGTTGTAGTAAAAAAGGCACTGTTGGTCGCGTAATTGGCTTGTACTTTTAAACATATAATATGAAATAAGTCTAAGCGTTCTTATGGCAAACGATAAAGTGGGACGTTTTTACTAAACCGCTCACATTTATACTTGTTTTAGCTGTAAGGGTGCTACACCACCCTTACTGTATTACCTGTACTGCATTAGGGCCTTAATAAGTAATCAATTTTAAGGTCATGGGAAGAATATGATGTCCCTTTTAGCTTCTTCCTAGATACCTATAAAGTAATAACTTATTACGGCTAATCATCTTAATTATGTAGTTTATAGAATTAATCCTCATATACTGTATATCTACTATAGCTACTACTATAACTATTCATTTACAATGATATTGCCGACATTGACTGGACTCTAGGTTAACATAGGGCACAAGGTATTATCAATTAATCGTTATTCAATATTTTAATTTGATTAAATGTAAATCTAGATAGAAAATGCCTATAAGTAGATAACGCTTCGCCTGTACGTACCTAGTACCTACGTTATATCCAGAAAATGTTTGTTTTGAGACTCATAATTAGATACTACGGCATACAGTTTTGATCTTTAAGGATCATAAAATTGTGCTGTTTATGAGTTTTTGTTTATTTTAAGAGTAAACGAATTACTCATTGTAGCAATTAAGCTACAGATTAGCACGTCATCCTTGTTGTGTATCTTGTTCATACGCTTCACGGTCGGAGGTTCCGTCTCATTGTCAAAAGGCTTATGGGTGCCGAGGCGTGCGTAATCTCAGTTGAGTGACGTAAAACACATCGAACACTTGGAGCGTGTCTTCGGTGCCTTCGCCGCGCCGTTATGGGCGCAGAGTGAAAGTGGTCCGACAACCCACGGGCTCGTCTCGCCACACTCCCACCGTGGCCTAAAGTCTCACATGTTAATTATTTGTTGACATGGGACTATTAAGATTGGAAAATAACTCTTATGTCAGGCCTTGGTCACGTAAAGCGAATTTCTTTTTGTCAACAGGCGCCGTAATACCTCCCGAATACAAATCCAATATATCCAATAAGCGTTGACGATGTCTGAGTTGGGTTCGCAAAATGGATTTACAGCCTTTTATGTGAATTTGACTTTGAGCGAACATATATCTATCTACACATATGTTAACCCACCTTAGATTACTATCTAAGGTGGGTTAACATATGTGTAGATAGATATATGTTCGCTTCGTTCTTTAAGCATTCTTTAGAACTACGAAAGACTGTCAGCAAAGCCATAACGGATTTCCTGCAAAGTATTTGCAGGAAATCCGTTATGGCTTTGCTGACCTGCAAAGTATTTGCAGGAAATCCGTTATGGCTTTGCTGACAGTCTTTCGTAGTTCTAAAGAATGCTTATAGAAGATCCATTTGCAGCCATGACTCGCTGAGAAGAATATTAGCGTTCAGAGCTCAGTTTCAAGCACATACCTAACTGCAATAACAGTACATATTTCCTACTAGGTACTACCTAGTTCATTCTTAGCCGTCTTGCAAGTGAAATGAGATCAAGTCTCTGATACTACTACATAATATAGTGAAATACATACATACGTATTTCACTTACTGCAAGCATCAAGTTTAATGTAGTAAAATAGAGGAAGCGGCATAATTATGGTCACGGCTTTCAGACAATGTGACTTATACATTGGCAAATCACTGCGACAGCTTTAGAGCTAACTAAACAAATTGTGGAAAATAGTTCAATCAGTTTAGAATTACGTTAGTGCGGTAGGTAAGTCAAAATAATGAAAAGCATATTAACGGTTAATATTATTGTAAAAATGCATAGGTAGATTTAAAGAAAATTAACTTTAAAGAAAAGTCATCATGTCACAAATACCTCTTTTATAACCTCAGTTGAGTTTTCTAGGTAGAGCATCAAAATGTTTACTCATTTAGCAATAGGTAGGTACAAATATAAAATAATTACACATTCATCACGTCATCTATTTTTTTTAATCAGTGGTATGGGTTTTATTGAGATATCGTCAAGTACTTAGGTACCAATCGACAAACAGATCTTTACAAATCCGCCAGCTTAGTTAAATGATCAATGCAAAGATAAAAGTGACTAACCGTGATGAAACCACTCAATGTCAATGTGTAAGGCGAATGTTATGTGGGTAGGTAAATTATGATTTTTGATACATCTATATTTATTTCTCATCTTTTTTAGGGTTCCGTAGTAAACTAGGAACCCTTATAGTTTCGTCATGCCCTTCTGTCCGTCAGTTCGTCTGTTTGTCCGCAGCATAGTTCCTTGGCCGTTAGTAGTAATTTTACTGTATCCTATACAGTGGACTAGTGGTATCAGAGACTTAATAATATATATAACCTATATAACATGCCATGAGGTAGGCGGGGACTTACCGCCGATTAGATGGACTCCTGAAAATGCTGTCACAAGAGACAGCCAGAGGCAACACCGGTGTAGGCGTTTCAGGATAGGGCTCGTGGTCGTGACCGTGTTTCGTGTAACCGTAGCCGGATCCCCGTTGCCGTGTTACACGGCCACGGTTTTAAGGCCCGTTTCCTGCGTGTTACACGGCTACGTATCAATTAAGTTACGTATACACGTGTACACGGGGATACGTATCTTAATTACACGCAGATCCGTTCCGCCCGCGTTGTCGAGTGACGATTCGATGCGTTGTCTTTAAGGACTAAGGAAAACGGATGAGATGTTCCGTGATATTTGTGAATCTAATTTAGTGGTTACCTAATTGCCTTTCTAACGTAAAGTGCGATAACTTAGTTGTACTTAATTTCAGTATGATAACGTGTATACGTAATACGTATTGAGATTAAATTTTACATATTAATATTTTACTTTTTAAGGTAAGGAGATATAGATATTTTCTGAGTTCAATATTAATAAAAACTGACACATTGTCATGTATTAATTACCTAATTTAATAATGAGATGTGAACGGAAGTTAAAAAATACATAACACAGTGCGGAGTAAATATTTTTTCTTAGTTCTAAATATTATAATTTAAGTTTATCTTTTGTTCAATAAAGTTGATATAAATAAATACATAAATCAATATTGAGGGTACCAGACAACGATTAATCTATACTAGGAAACCCATAACTCAGGAACAAAATAAATGCGTCATAAATATACAAATTTACAGCGTTTTTACCTACAAAATAAGGAACTTTTAAAATATAAAAGGATATTAAAAAGCAATATAATTAAAAAATACAATATACTAACTCATTGGATGTCGTGACGATGACGGGAGATTTTAGGTGCACCGCTTTCAAATGCTTTCCTATCGATCCTGTTGTACCACCACGACACGAAAACTCATTGTTCGTACGATCATTGCACAAAGTGCATAAAGCCGTGTCACCGACCCTGGAGGCATAACTCCTCACCCAACTGATCTTCATTATTAATACACTTTAAAAACGCTATCTTCTCACCAACAGTAACAATACAAAAACGTAACAAAATAATAAAAAAACAATTAATTTAAATTCGACTCTCGCTCTCGCTAAGTCTGTCCGGCCTGCAATCTTATTAGTGACTAAACAGTAAACACGTATAAAACCAAAACCCGAAATTGCCCTTTTCAAATTTACTAAAACATCCCCGCTTTTCTATATCAAAACAAAGATGCGGCTATTTCATTCAACTTCACAAACAAAAGGTGTACCAGGTAAAGCCCAAGTTAACACATTTATCAGTAAAATTACCACGTGTGGTCAATTACATCGCAGACAAACTATTGTTAGCTACTTTGCGCGTGCAAATTCTTAGTATAGGTCTTATCTACAAAAGGGCCGCCCTGTCAGGTAATAAACTTAAATGAACGACTGTATTATCTTTTATGTATAGCAATTTGGCCAAATATTTTTAACATTCTTTTTTAATTTTTCTATCTGGTGATTCAAAATCACAATATAAATTCTAATCCATAAATAACACCGTCGCTTGTTATATAGAACAAAGTACCTACCACGTTATTCTATAACATAAATCGATACGAAAAATGCCTAATCAATAAAATACCGTTCGTCCCGATTCAGAGTATAATACTCAATACGTACTTTAAAAACAATCTGTTATTCAATAATAGGCCTTATTTGTTTGCATAGTAATTGGTCCGGCCGGATCCATGCCACGAGCAGTCGTTGCCAGAACGAAGCCAAGATTCGTAGATACGTATACAAACAAAGATTCGGGTACGTATCTCGGCGTGACTGTGAAATTCGTGATCTTAGTACCGCCGGGGTTAAGAACACGGAGCTACGGTTCGGCGAATAGTACGTATATCGGGAGCCCTATTTCAGGAGTATAGAGAGGTGTCACACCGCTTTATGCGCAGTGGCTTATCTTAGCCACTTTGCCGTCAAATTTTCGTAAATTTACACTTTCACGATATAGGTATGACGGTGACGTCTCTTCTTTGGACGGCCAATTAAGAGAATAACAGCTGACAGTCATACGGGTCCCCTTGGGGTTCAACTCCGGCCAACGAACACACGCTGAAGACGGGGACCCTGACCGACTCTCGGGAGCTCTCGGGTCCGTGGGGCTACTGCCCAACAGCTCGTCACAAGCTTGCCTGCGAGATATTATTAAAATCATTAAATTTGTTGCTAAATATACACATACTAGGAAAAAACTTGAATTATGAAGGTGAACGCACATGATGTCGATAGCAGCCAATGTGTTAAAGGGTTGCCCAGACTACTTTACTCCAAGTAAAATGGATGTGATTTCCCTTCGGACACGACAAAACATCTAGGGATTGCATTTGCCAAACTGGTGACGGAATTCTAAAAAAAAATTGTTTGCTTGTTGCAAAAACTTGATTTTTTTATCACAATCATCTTTCATCTATTTTATCTTACTCTTATCAGATTTAGGCAGAAAATGCCAATATTTGATAAACCGACCAAGATAGGCATAGGTAGGCATTTCTTAAATATACATAGGTACACCGGACACGATACATACACACACAAAAATGCCATATTTCAGCTTTCTAGTGCATTTGTCACTGAGAGTATCTGCGTACCGATAGACAGAGACATTTTTTAACTCTAAAGGCCATTGTACAAAATGCATGTTGAGGTCTGCTTAACCTTACAGAATAGCTAAATATACATTACTCTCTAAAAACGAAATATGGGGCAAGGATATTAAAACATATATTCATTTGTTAACGGGTCGTACGTAAAACGAAGAGTTTGCGCAAGGGCTATCGAACAGGGTATCATGGTATCATCAGTACCGGTCACAACGTCTCAGATGAACCAATGTACATCATTGTAAAGGTTACCTTCATCGTTATAGTTATTGAGGTTACACTTATATTGGTTCTCTTGAGGCGAGCGCTCCGCTGCAGAAATATTAATATGGAGTCTTACGACACACTCGCGTCACGGGATCTCGAATTAACAAGTGTTACGCAAAATTTACATTCGGTTAAGAATACCGACGATATTGGGTTAGCCGGCCTTCGGGTTCCGATACTGCGTAAGTATCTTGCAACATAATATGTAGGTAATCGTATTTAAATTGTATTTCCTTTAATTAAATTATAGCAAATATTATGATCAGTAAGTTTAAGTATAGTGGGTCCAATTAAGTAAAATATTGTCATTATATTACTATAGTTTTATAGACTTACGAGAGTATAGCTACTACACTGAAAAATAAGAGCAGGAAACTACCCCGCAATTCCCATACATGAACTGGCTGGTATATCTTAGAAAAAATAGCTTAGCCGTTAATATATCTCAATTACATAGGTAGCAGGTATCACAATCTTAAATAATAAACTAGTAACGGTTACATAAAACGAATTAAGTAAGTCGTTGGAAGTTGTAAATAAGTTTGGAGTATTTAATTACCTGGTCGATAACATCGCCTCAGTATTAGTGTAACCATTGGTACGAGCACAAGCAAGAGTTAAAATTATAAATGAAAGCGAGTTTTAACCTCATTTCTTTAACTGGATCACTAGTTAGCTCATAATGACTGAAGTTCATTGAACGAGCGGTCGCCTACTCTGAGACTATACTATGTTTATTTTGTTCTTGAAAATATTACCAAAATAAACATTCGTTCTCATTGTAGGCATGGTTACACAAATTGTCGAGCTACAAAAGTACAGCTAAACATAATTTTCAGCTAGAATCTACCATGTAACATCGTTAATTTCATTGAGCACACTTGCCTCATGCAATTTTAGAGGTTAATAAACAGGTCAAACGATCTGGACATGTGGTCAGTTGGTTGCTTTGCAAGTAGCATATAATATTTAACTTTCGATATTAATACTATATAAGTACTTACGATATAATATTATGTGTCGTTAGTAAAAAGTTGGTAGCTATTTATTATAACGAGGACTCTACCTACTTGTAATTTGTTTCCGCGGAAAGTCGCAGGGTAACCGATTTGTTCATGAAAATTACTTATAATAGAATTTGCATATAAATGGAACAAAACCGAAATACACGGTGTTGCTAAACAAGAGTAAACTTATCAGACGCCTAAGAATACCACCATGACTCACGCTTTATTGATAGGTAAAGAAAAGCCGCGATCTTCGTCTGAACTTTTCGTAGATTCAATTTATTGCTACGTTTACGTTTTACCAGCTCAATATCTTCGATGTTTAATATATACATTAATTATTTAAATATTTGCTTCAGAATCACTTTAAAAATCCTGGAATTGTATTTATAGGTACATTAAGACAGATAAAATACGTCACTATTCGTTCTTAATCTTAAGCTAGACATTGATCGCATTCATTTGGTGGTTTGAGCGGACATTAATGTTTATACCTAGTCTATAAAATGAATCACTTCATTCAGCATTGTTTTTTACAGGCACGGGTACATTCGGCCGGGTCTGTCTGTGTCGCGACAAGGCCGCGGACGAGTACTTGGCTATGAAAATCCTGTCCATGGCAGACGTCATCCGCCTGAAGCAAGTCGACCATGTTATGAACGAAAAGAACATCCTCGCTGAGATCAACCACCCATTCATAGTCAATTTGTAAGTATTTGTCGATTTTATGTAGTTTTATATATACTGTATACATATAACTTGTGTGGAAAAATTCCCAACAGCTGGCGGCACTACCTCACAAGTCGTCTGTTGATCCAACACAAGGAACGCTGTAAGCTGTTAAAATATTAAACCATGTCATGTGGTATTTTACCTTTATCTATGAAACATATACATACCTAAGAGAAGTGTGGTTGGTAGCTATTCTTACTCTAGGAGAAGAGTACTGTGCCGTGCTGTTTCCTTTATGAACGTATGTCCCGTTAAGTGATAAATCCATAGTATGAAGAAGCATTCCAAAAGCCATTTTAACCATTTGAAACGACCTATGCATAGAGCCTTCACTGGGTTTACCTTCAGTTTTATGATATCTCCGAATACATGTAAAGTATTATTTTCCGTTATGCTACGGAGATGATGCTAGGCATTTTGTAAGATCCTTTTTTATTCACGTGATCTCAGTTAGGTTAGGATTTGCCGCCGAAGTTTACAAAGGATTTTTATGTAAGCATTACTTTCCCAAAAAGTACTTGTATATCCCTTTTAATTAAAGTGAAATATGAATAAAATTAGCTGTCACAGAATAAATCACTGCATGCGACGCTTGTCACTTATTAAAACGGATCTTAGGCGTAGCGCCAGACGGGCTTATTATTTCTAGACACCATTATTCTTTGACATAATATGTTTGCAACAATATTAAAGGTTCCACTATTTAATGGAGAAATGCAATCCAATATGTCTTAGTGGGAATTGTTTCAGGATGTAGGTAGTATTTACTTTGTAAATCGCACTTCATTTACTTTCTTGTATCTGCCTATGTTTGTTTTTTCCCCAATAAATAAAATATAATAATAGGTACCAAAAACAGATTATAGGAAGACTGCACATGCTATTATTTTTTTGCCGTACTGTATATAGGTAATATTCATTATTGTCACACTAATTATATTATTAATTATTTACTTTCTTACGTATTATTTAATGATATAATAATAATGAATTGTTGAAATAAATAAATATTCTTTTAAAATAACGAAAGTGAGTAGGTAATTAATCTACACTTCTGAGAATAATAACTGCCTAGGAATAATTTAAACTGCGATTTTTGTTATTTAACAAAACAGTTATGTAGTTTGTTTTATTTTCAATTCAATAAGTCCATATCCAGTAATGACAATATAGAAACAAACAACTTTGGTTATTTATAATGTGTTAGGCCTAATTACATCAATCATCGATGGGTGTGCCGAGCTTGGGCCAACTGCTTGCCGTGCCGTCACATTTCAATCGCATGCTTTGCTGATCGCGGTCTGGCAACTATCGAACTCACTTTTTCGTCAACACATAGAGTGATCTATTATCATGCAAATGCGTAAAAAGGTTTCGTAACTAAACAAGCACCGTTTGACCGACACGTTATTTAATTATAGAAATAATAATGATAAGAATGTATGCCTGAGATCGTGGGGAGTACAATCGTCGTCTATATATGTGTGGTTGATTTGCCAAAAATATATTTTCTCAAACTTGCTACGGAATGTTGATGTTACTTACTTTAAATTAAACCCGGAAATAATATGTATCTGGTGTCATGTGTTAAGATGATACGTAAAGAGATTTCATGTATTTATTTCTCACCTAGGACTGTAAACAGGCTGTCTTTTGTTTTGAAACGTCAAATTGTGACTCTAGGTCATGACATTCAGCCACAGAAAAAAAATAACCTTAGAACTAATGTCCATACCACCAGGTAAAAGAATACCTCAAACAGATTAAAAAAAATTAGGCGCGAATGTTTTTTTTTAAATGTTTTACGATACTGTACTATTGGTATATTTACAAATGAAATAGTATGGTTCGGTGAAATCAGTTCGTTTTATTTCATGGCAAGTTTGAGAAAAGCACTATACAAATCTCGGCGTGAAACAGGGTTACAGGCCGCTTATCCCTATCTGGCCTCAGTTCTTTCGGCCAGATATATCTACTTGGCCTGTAAACCTTCGTCTCCCGTCCTCTATAGTAATGTACTATTACAGGACTTTATTGTCTTGACGTTAAGGTCGTATAAATATATTTTGGTATCTGAAATGTAATGATATATTTGACGTAGACTGTACCCGGTAGGTGCTTTGTACCATAGGTACGCAAAGTCAACTGTCTAGGTTCTTGACTTATCTGTAAAGTTTACAGGAAAAAAAACTTGCGCAAACACCATCTATCTGTATTCTAATGTTGTAGTATATCTAGAATATTTCTGATAATAATGTCATCATATTTTACATGTAGGTTTTTACACTTTTTACACTCGGAAGGTACACTCAGGTTACTCAACATACAACTACAACTAGACAAAAATGTGCGACAACGCCTACAATAAAAATATTCTAAAGTATCATTATCTTACAATTTCAACCTACCTTTTTGTCATCAAATATATTTTTTCGTGAAGACTGAGCTCGTACCTGCCAAATCATATGACTTTATTTATATGGACCAATTCAATATTTCGTTTTCACCAGTGCAGTATGGCGAAAAATAGCACCCATTTGCAAAAAAAAACATGGTGTGTGGTGTGTACCTATGTGGTGTAATTTTATTAATTCGCAGCATGGACAAAACCCCCAAAATTTTGTTTGCCTATTTGCCCTATTGCCCAGCATTGTGCTACATATAGGGCGGTGATGATTATTTCCCGTTGTATATTGCAGACGGTGGTGGACGCACGATGACACGTGTATATACATGCTGTTCGACTACGTCTCGGGTGGGGAGTTGTTCACATATCTGAGGAGTGCAGGACGCTTTAGCAATACTACTGGTAAGTCGCATTTCGTTGCTACCAACGAAACACACACATGTTGTCTACACAAATCATGGGTTCTTATGACATAGAAATACTAGTGGTTGATTATGAAGCTACTAAACAATCTCCGTCTCTAGCTATGTAGGCAAATTTCAGGAATAACTATCTTCTAGTACTGTTAATTGTAAACGTGACAGTTAACCTATTCTTGAATGAAAGCAATTACCTACTAACACGCTCAGTTACCAACTCTATAGCTAACTGGACTAAATCAACTAGGTAATTACGGGCAATCATAATAACGCCGGCACTAATTTATTCATGTCCACCGAGATTTGATTACACTACGAGTACCCAATCAGTAGCGTGATTACTCTTGCAAATTGCTCTAAAACGGGATGTGTAAGTTTCATAAAATTACAGAATTATTATGAACGCCATAAACATATTGATACATTCAATAAAATGTTGGTAGATTTGATATCAAAGTAAATATATATTTTTGTTTTGTTGCGTCTAATTTATTTACCCGTAATAAATATACAAGCGCTGGAGTTCCGCCAAAGTAATGTTACGATGACTGTCCAGCGCCGCGACCGGCGACCGGTGAGGTGCAGCCACACACGACGAAAAGATTAGAATCGCGGATATATATATATATATATAAGAATAGCTTTACGCTGCTGTTGCGTAAAGCTGCATTGTTTTATTCTAATATTACTTCCAATATCTGAGTCTGTCGAGTCTATATTAATTCGCATAATTTATTACGCATACTTCAAATTGGCATAGCGTTGTTAAGCATGCTATTTAAGTGGTATAAGCATAATTTCGCATAAGCGATTACGCATAATGTATTTACGTATAACGTAAACTATCATAACGATGATTTGGAATAATTAGGATGAGCATAATACTAATTGGTATACTTAATGAAAGGTATAAAATATAATAGATAAAATAATAATGATCGATCATAGATTGCGTAGCGAAACCGATACTATATGGTACCTAATATTTTTGCCAAGTTACTGTCGATTAGTATGTATTAATAATATTTTTATATACTACCTATTATATTGCTTCCAATTTAAAACTAGTTTAGACTTTTTTTTTACTTGTGCATTGTGCGTAGGTATGACAGTTAATGTTTAGGTCTTGACATATTTTATTGACTGACATACATGTATACCTACTTATATTTTTATAGTAAATATTGATTATTTTTATTATTACACACATTTTTACCCTAGCAATTTAAAATGTTCATAAATACGGCGTGTGTATTTTGTACGGGATACAGTTACGAGTATCGTTTTGTGATCGTAGAAATCATGGTATAGGTAAATAGGTTTTAAGCATCATTAAAATATACGCCCGTATTAAATAGGTACACACTCTGTACTGTGCGCCTCATGCGCCTATCAAGATGTGATTTTTTTACTAATACAATTGATTATTAAATACCTAATGTTTTATTTAATTGATTGTATCTGACGTGTTCATTAGGATGTGTAGGTAGCTAGGCTTCAACTTCGCTTCGTCGCTCCTGCTTATTAGTCTTTTGAACTTAACCTTACTGTCTTGGTTTTACCCCGATCTGCCTCATTCGCTTGATTTCTAAGTTTATGCTAATCCATATTAGGACGAATAAAGTTAAATATATTTAATAGGGTGGTCCACGTTTGTATGGAAAAAAATAAATATATATATTTTTTAATGGGGCACCCTCTTATTTAGTAACAGCTATTACGTTGATAAAATATACCAAGTTTCGTAATTTTATCTCAACTCCAAAGCGGTGCTCAATGCCTTTGGAAAATATAATATTTTATGAATCCCAAAACAAATAAATATTTTATATTTATGATTTTTATGTCAGTAATTGCTTTCATACTGTTCAAAACGGGATTTAAAAGTCAAGTAGGTAAAAAATACATTTTATTTTTATTTTTAATAAATTATTGATTCGGTTAACTTTTTGGCGAAGATTCAAATAAGCTTAAAAAATAGAAAGAAAAATTAACTTCTACTATGTTACTTAAAAATCCTATGTTTAAACAGTCTAGAAGCAATAACTAAAATAAAAAGTTAAGAAACAGTAATTTCATTTTTTCACATTCCATACAATATAAAAAACATCAAAGGCGTTGAGCACCACTTTACAGTTTAAATAAAATTATGAAACTTGGTATAATTTATCAACTTAACAGATGTAACAAAATAAGGGGGTGCCCCATGGGACAATAAAATAAATGTTTTTTTGGACCACCCTAATATTTAATAATGTTATGCATATTTCAATTATGCATAATCAGTAATATGCGTATTAAGCATTATGGAATTTTATTATTTTGCCTATTCAATATTATGCTTAATTATTTATGCCAAATCCGTTATGCGAATTCATATTAGGACTATTAATATTAGGCATATTAAAGGGGACCCGAGTCTGTCAATACCATGTACTTACGTTTCACGTCATGCTAGCTAAGAAAATTCCTTCTTTAAAGACTGTTAAGGGCACAATTTCCATTTTAAGATCTGATTAGTTTTGTTATAATAAAGATCTAATTCTATTAATTTGGGTTAAATTGTTATACCTTTATTTTAGGTACTTTTGTTTTTCTGCTATACTTTTGCTACTCGGCACCACGCATTGTTCATGGTTCCTTTATTGAAAAAAGATGCAAAGAAGCAATATTGCTAACAGAAATTAGTATTCTTACATACCAAATTCTGCAAGAACAAAATTCTAATAACAACTCTACGTAGTGCACCGAGTAAAAAGTTTGGCCCTTCTTAACGTTGAAGTAGCGTAAATATAATTGAAAGACTGGAATGTTTTCGTCAAACGCCTGCAATTTTAGTTTTCCTTATTTCCCGGTGTTGATTGTCTGTAATATTTGATCCACACAACTTTAGATGATAATGTCACTGTAACAAATGAGAATATCTCACGTCAAATTCAATTTGTGTCCAATGACGCTTTCTTTGACGTCATCATTTTCACCTCGTGCCAGTAGATATAGATACATCTTATTCGAAGATCTTTGCTTAGTTTAGATAGTCGGAGTTGGCTCTCGAATGTACATTACAGTCAGTAATTGGCGCCTTTTGGCGCGACAACCCGAATAGTTTAATGGCCGTAGTCATTTACGTTTCAAATGCAGCGTGACTGCAAATTCGGTGTGTACGTATATTTTGTACGTGGTTGCACTTGATTTATTACTTATAAAATATTATCTTGGATAGCGTAGTGTAGTGAGTAGGAGGTTAGGTGTCTATTGTTATAAAAAATAAACTTAGAACTTATTTTTATTTCCATTTCGTCATTGATAGCTATTTTTATTGTTAGTAAACATAGATATGTATGTATGTATAATAAACAACAGAATGTTGTAACCATTCAAAACAAACATTATTACACATAAATAAGTGGAAATTTTTCACACTAAATATAAACTTCATAATTAAAACATCCCGACAATCAGTCCATGATTGACGACATAAGCCCCAAGCCCCTCGTTATATTTCTAAAGTATTGTAAACCATTCCAGCAAACAACATTAATCAGTTCGTTTCTGTCTGTATTTCTGGAGAAAGGACATGAGTGTCAAAGTGTACAGAAATAGTCGGTCAGTGACGCGGATACTGTGATTGGGTGTTGAGAGGGTTGTCGGTGTTTGTGTCGGAGAGCGGGTTTTTGCCGGAGATTTCCACAGTGGTTTGACGACAGGGACGTAAAACGGCGATCACACAATGCGTCTGATCCGCGCCGACGCCAGACAACGTGACGCCCGCGTGGGTCCCGCTCTCATTCGAGTATTTGTCTGTAATTTTCTCGCGTATCAGGTATTTTTATTCTCGTACACTACTGTATAAGATACGCACTCAAGGGGAAATTTACTTCATCACATCATCAGCCTATGTTAGTCCACTGCTGGACGTAGGCCTCTCCTATTAACTATGCGTACAGACGCATTAGGAGGTAAATGCCCATAATCGCCACGCTGGGCAAGCGGATTGGTGATAGCCAGTAATGTGTCCACTATGATGACGTGCTGCCCATCATCAATCTCGTAGAATGGTCAGTGACACTTTAATCCCTTAGTCGACTCTTACGACACCCGCAGGAGGAGTTGGGGCGGTGACAAATGTATTCTTACTGCCGTCACCACACGGCAAGAAATTTACCTAATGCCTTGTTATGGCGAGATGGATCGAGGTCGGTTTGTGAAATTTCAATTAGATTTTCTATCGAGGGAAGAATGATGATATGCCATAAAAACTTATGAATACTGTCAAAAAACTAGATTTTGGATGAGAAATTGGTTTTTAGTATTCAATGATGATTGTGATTAATTACTACGCCAAAAAATAAATCAATACAACGTACTTATTTAGCAAATTTTTTTTCGTGAGCAGTGAGACTAATGTAGATCGAGTGATTCGTTCTAACTTCTAATATAGGAAACCAGTCATCATCTCCTATTATGATGCATCGCGTCGGTTGAATGATCTTGGGCTGGTGAGGTCACGCGCAGGCGGCGCGGATGGGCGCGCCGAAGCCTGCGGGGTTATCGTGAATCACATTCGACGTGTTACCCCTCTGTCGCAATTTTGAACTCATACATAAGTGTGACTGAGAGCCAACAATGTCGAGTAGCGGTAGGCCCTCTGCGCGGTTCCGCGATCGCGCCGTGCCGTGCGCAATCGCCCACTAACTTCTTTATGTCCTCCTTTTGTCTCGCTTCCAACTAGACCTCGCTAATTTATTGCGCTAACACAAAAACAATACTAGTCGACATCCCAGATAGGTTAAACACATCGACCGAGTTATAAATGAGGGCGTTCATTTCTCAATGATTTAATAGGTACTGGTATTAAATGAAATCAAACTATATTTTTTGATAAAAAACCAGATCCTGCACGTACGAGTACCTACCTATATGTCTTCGTTTCAAAAAAATTAAAATAAGTAGGTAATCGCTTTTGCTCGTGCGTCAAACTCATAAAGTAACATACCAGAAGCATTGAGATTATTCTTGGAGAAGCACTAATTAACCTTAAAATTGATTTAATTAGGGACACGATAATTTTAGCACCCATAAGTACCTACTGTACGTTCGATGCATGAAAGAAAATTTCGTAATATTCAGAGTAGGTAGGTAACTGACCTAAACTGCGGAACCGACCTTGATCCAGTTGAAATGAAATCAACTTATTTTCAAACTCAGCTACCCTGTTTGACAACCCCCTGTTTAACTAGTGTTGAATTTTATTCTTATACCTTTAAGATCCCGAAGACGATCATAGAACAGTTTAAACGTTATTTTAAGTTATGTATAGCGTTTTCTTTTAAAATCTATTTTATAGTTGAGAATAATTATAATAGCCACAATTGAACAAGATTTATTTTATTTTGTTAGCCATGTGTATCGTGAGTGTGAAATTGCTATACCTAACTTTGTAGGTATATCCCCTATACCGATTAACGTCAGCTCAGCGTATCAGACGTCAATAAATTAAAGTCAGTAGTTAATTTGACACTGTACGCGCGTAAAGTAAATAATCCACTGTATTGATGGTAAAGCAAAAGTGACAGAGCTTTCCTGTAGCAGTGTCGGGCCGACACTAATAATACTGGTGACGGCAACGCTCGCTCCAGTGATGACTTCCAACACCCAAAATAAAAATGATTTCTATATGCTCTCACTATTACACTGTATAACTAGCCATTTTTCATACGATTTATTAGATTAGTTATATCCGAACTGTGATAATAGTTCACGTTCAGAAAACAATAAATCTCTGTCCGTCTGAGATAGGAAAAGAACAAGCCTATTATTTATAGCGATGACTGTAAAATGTTTCCATTAAGTAATTTGATATTGGAAAGGTTTAAACGAAACAAAAGATTACGATGTTAAAGGTCGAGCGAAAGATGCGCTTTCTAATTTTATTGACAGTCAAAGTTTTTGAATTAGTATAGGTATTCATGATTATAACATTTATTGCCTGAGACGTCATAATTTATACAAGAGACGTCTTCTCCGGAGTTTCTGAGCGGAGAGTTTGTGAAAGGACTTTTGATGAATATTTTGATATGAATAATCTGCCTATATAGATTTCTAGGTATCCGCAAGATATTACGGCTAGTTTTTTGATATTCTGATATCCGGTTTTACGCAGAACCAGAGAAAGGTGCTACATATGAAAGTTGCTCGAAATCCGTAATTTATAAAGTAAATGAATACTGTTTCTGTATCATTTAAATTTATGACCTGTTGATTAATGCATTCCCACTTTTCACGGTTATTGAATCCTAAAGAAAGTCGATCTGGTTTATAACGTGACCATGATGCAAATTTTATGTTGCAGGTAATTTTTATGCCGCGGAGATCGTATCGGCTTTGGAGTATCTTCATGCGCGGAACATTGTGTACCGCGACCTGAAACCGGAGAATCTGTTACTGGCGAAGGACGGACACCTGAAGATCACAGACTTCGGCTTCGCGAAGAAGCTCACGGACCGGACGTGGACGCTCTGCGGCACCCCGGAATACCTGGCGCCGGAAATCATACAAAGCAAAGGGCATAACAAGGCTGTGGATTGGTGGGCATTAGGTAAATATTATCGAATATGGTCGTTTACAGAAATACTGTATGTCATTAACAACTAGAGAGCAAAGTAGATTTTTGTTTCGAGTGTTGATGTTGAGACCCGACCAAGCGAAAGATTCTATAGTTGAATCACGAGCGTACCGTGTGATTCAAAATTAGAATCTTGAGCGCAGTGAGGGACTCAAAGACACGGGATAAAAATATCTTTGCTCTCGTGTGATGATACATACAACTTATCACCTCAGCGGCGAGAACATAATTATTATAACGCAAAGGAATAAAACGCCAAAACTCACTTTTGAGGAGTTAAAACATCGGCTTCGTTACTTGATTCACTCGTATTAAATACAGTTTTTAGTTTAAGCTATGTTTTATCTCTAGGAAATCGTATTGATCACGACTAACATTTGAAAAGATCAATCGCGATAATTTTTTTTAGAATATACAGGGTGTTTTTTTTTCGACCGTTCAAATTCTACGTAGTGAATGTATAGGTCATACTGACCAACTTTTACTATGGGGACAAAGTCGAAATCGCGAAAAAAAAATCAGCTGTTTCATACATTTCGGCCGGCGTAATGCCGCCAATTTGTATGAAACAGCTGATTTTTTTTTCGCGATTTCGACTTTGTCCCCATAGTAAAAGTTGGTGAGTATGACCTACACATTCACTACGTAGAATTTGAACGGTCGAAAAAAAAACACCCTGTATAAGGTCCGTCATGAAACTATACGTTTAAAATATTCGTTCACAATAAAAAAATATAGGTAATAGAATTCACGACAGATATTGCTCTTTTCATTGTATTTTTAAAATAACGAAACACTCATACAATTAAAATAATATTAGATTAATTATAGGTTTAATATACAGGGTGTTTTTTTTTCGACCGTTCAAATTCTACGTAGTGAATGTGTAGGTCATACTGACCAACTTTTACTATGGGGACAAAGTCGAAATCGCGAAAAAAAAAATCAGCTGTTTCATACATTTCGGCCGGCGTAATGCCGCCAATTTGTATGAAACAGCTGATTTTTTTTTCGCGATTTCGACTTTGTCCCCATAGTAAAAGTTGGTGAGTATGACCTACACATTCACTACGTAGAATTTGAACGGTCGAAAAAAAAAACACCCTGTATTATTATACAAGTTTAACCTGAGTTCCAATTTTATTTTGTATCTGAACACGTTTTTTCATTCCCACTTATTGGGGGTCCAAAGTCGAGTGACGAATCGATATATTTTATATCTATCTCTTTTTTTCGGTAACGGAATGAAAGTGACGGATGTAATGAAGTTTGTATTACACCCCGCAGTATGAAAAAGTAACCCGCGACTAAGCAACGATACGGAGAATTAAAAAGTTTTGCTCACTAGTTTCAAGCAGCACAACCGCCATGTTGGAACCGCTGAGGTGAAATAGTATTTTACACAATCGTGTTATAATGGAGAGCTTTTCAGTACCCATCGACGTAGTCCCACGGTAAGCTCAATAAAATTAAGGCTGTGATGTGGGTACCAAGCGACGATATATATAAATAATATATAATATAAAAACAGGGAGTTTTTTGATGACATGATCTTTTTTTTAAGAAATTAACATTAGCCGATATACTTGGTAACTTCTAAGTCCCAACTGTCCCAAGTAACTTGTCAAATTTAACGGAAATAAAAAAAACACCCCGTAGATACTTTAATACATAAACAACCCCGACCAAGGGACAAATATTTGTGATAAATAAATACACAAATAATGCCCCCCTCCAGCTTCATAGGCTGGGTCACTACCAACTAAAAACAAAAATTGATAACTGAAAAATAAGTAAACAAATCTAAATAATTAAATAAATACACTAAAGCGAAGTGCGGATTCTCAGGTGGCCGCTCGTTGATGTATTTTTGCTGGCACGTGATTGATCAATGATCATATTCACTATAGTACTTACAGCGTTGTATAATGAGTTCATTATAGTTGAGCAGTGAACTCGATGTAAATGTATCTGATTATAATTTTCTGTACGTAATCTTAATTCAAAGATTACAGTCGACAAGTAGAAAAAACAAATGTCGCGATTGTTCCCATTGTAATTTGCCCAACTAATAATTCGTAACAAAAAGCCCATAAGTAATTAACTACATTTTTATTGCAATCGACTCTGATTCCTTTGAAAATTGTCCTAGTGTCTTCTTTTTAGCGAAATAAGTAATTTTATTGGCCGGACTCATAATGTACCTACATAAAAATGCTTTTACGTTTCCTAGATTACATTGTTTCTGTAGTACACCAGTACAAGCAGCTAGTTTTTAGCAACATATATATTTATAGTTATATTGTGTCAGTATGTGACAGCGTGATATTCACTGCTGATAGATTGCTGGTTGGTTGACACCCAGCTGTGCACTATCTTTAAGTCGCACACAGATAAAAAGGTGTTTTCAACCAAGAAATAAAACTATTCTCATAACATTTTGTTTATTGGGACCTGTTCATATGAGTATGGAAATATGAATATTTAATTGAATCAAATTTAGGTCATACAGGTACACTATATGAAAAATTTATCATTAATGACTCTATTTCGTTGTTCGAGGACCTACTGGTTCGAACTGATGGAAGAAATAATTATCTAAATGATCAATATTCCGAAAACAACTTTGGAAAAGGACATAATAAGGTCAATGCGGGTAAGACTGTCTATTAGGAAAGTTCGTCTATCAATTGATTTCCACCCCTAACTCAACAATATAATACGCACATGACGGACTTTCCTTACTAATAAAATATGCCGGACTTACCCACACTGACCTTAGCTTAAGGAAGAATAAAAATATAAATAAGTAAGCTAAGCCTCTTCAGAAAGCCGTTAAGGCTCCAAATGAACCGGTATTCTTTTTGATGTGTGCGTAATTAAAATACGAATCTGTATATTATGCGATTATGTAAATCACGAGCCTACTAAACAAACACACATAAAGCCACAATTAAACAATGTCCCACAAAATGACTGCGTGCATAACTAATCAAAATATTCGAAAGTAGTTCTAGATACGCGGTTAGATATTACTTTAATACTATCATGCCTCTCAGTAAGTAATTTAGTACGTTTATGTTTCTAAATATTATAGGATGTACTCGACGAAAAATAAGCGATTGATTGTGAAATGATAAATCTGGATTGGCAGTGTATTCGCAAATATCAATTCGTCAATACTCTTATCAAGAATTACATTATGTGGATACATTTATATACGAGTAGGTACAACATGAATAAGAATATGGTACAACATGCTAAGAATAGATGCTGTAAAAATACGGTAAAGAATTAAAATAATCTAGGGGGGTAAGGAATTATAGGGCCATGTTTAATTGTCGTTTAATTTTAAATTTAATTATTAAATAATTTTCTGTCTAAATAAATTATAAGTTATTAAAATAATTAAGAAGAACAGCCGGACATAAATAATTATTGCCATAGCTGGAACGGAGACATATAGGTAACAGCTTGTATAAATCTGTATGTTACGATTTTATTACTAAGGTTTGTAGACGGGGAAATAGATCGTAAATTGTTCTATCCCATAAATTGCACAAGATTTCCTTAACTTTAGGTTTGTCCACCAAAAAGATGATAACCTAAATCTGACGATGACCTTATTAGGTTTATTTTGAGACAGGTATATTTTTTATCAATAATTTAAACTCACTTTACTCGTGAAGCTTGTTCCAGTTCCTGCTTGTTTTTATTTAAAATTAATAAGATTAGTAATTAAATTGTACAGAATAACCAATGTTAAATGTAAAATTACCAATATCATAATATACGTGTAAGTTAGATGAATTCACTTTCTATATTAGTCAACAACGATAAAGGAAAACATTTTCATCGTTGTCAACTACTTAGGGACTGCTTACAAAGCTTTCATTGAATTTAGGTGTAACCAGTCATGACAGCCCTGAAATTCTTTATTTGTATTGTAGGCGAGATCGATCGTCCGATACAAATAGTCGCAATTTACTGTTCATACACATTACACGTGCCTACTATAATATTCATTTACGACTCCTGTCTGCTGCCAGTGACGGTTTAATGTTATGTTTACTTACAATTATTTTATGTTGTAATATATTCCTTTGGATCTTACTTTCCTCATACTTAAGACGGAACTGATAGTATAGCAATATCTCAAAATAATTGAGCTACGTTCCTACATGCAAACATGCATCTTGTTGCTAATGAAATAAGTAGTCAATACAGTTGAAATTACGATATCTACGTTTGGTTCCCGGTAATAATGATATACCTACCCATACATACATACCGAATAATTGCATTGAAAAACATTTCCGAGCTCGTCATGGAAATCACATTTTATTTATTCAAAGATTCTGAACGAATTCTAATGTGCTTTTGTTGGTTATTTTCAGGCGTGCTCATCTACGAAATGCTTGTTGGCTACCCGCCGTTCTACGATGAGAATCCCTTCGGTATTTACGAAAAGATCCTTAACGGGCGGGTGGAGTGGCCACGGCACCTCGACCCCGTTGCGAAGGACGTTATAAAAAAACTACTCGTACAAGACAGAACTAAAAGACTTGGAAATATGAAGGTAATTTATCACATAAAACTGTTAACAAAATCGTCTACAAAAATATCTGTAGATGTTGTCATTGGATTGTGACAACTTTGTGGTCGTTGTGGACGGTTTTTTCGGACATTAAAATATTTTATGTCGACGACTCCCTATATTGGTGTTACTGAAACACATATGTATTACTTAAAAGAGCAGGGTATATTAAGCTATTCATTGACATTAACAGAGCCGCTAAAAAACAAAACACCTAAGAATATGACCACTGGAGATATGACGAAGATAAATACACTTTCAGAAACCAATATTGAAGTGGAATACATAGTTATTACTGTGTAGTGCGTACACAGAAGTGTGTTTACGTTGGGGCAGAAAATATCCAGCCTTGCGCTTGACCCGCGTCTTGAATTGTTGAGTATAGATATACGATGCAAAGATTATTGCCACTGTGCGAGACGTAATTCTTCTACTTTTGTGTGCTTTCGTACTTTTATGTAAAAAGACGAGTTCGTGTGCACTAAAAAAATATTTTATTTCGTAGCTATGAAGTTGGCCGCTCTCCAGCCGATTCCATATATAACTTCTAATCTTACACTTGACAACTTGTCTGTAAGATTTTTTTAAGGTTAGTTCAGAGTCATCAGTGCAAGGTCTTGGTACGGTTGATATTAGTCAAACTGTCACTTTTATAATTTAGCCCAGACATTTGTCAGAATTCCAAATTCATGTCGATGAAATAAACGTATAACTACTTTTGCTATAGCTACAAGTATAAATAAAATAAATAAATAAATATCTTGGGACATCTTACACAAATCGACCTAGTCCCACGGTATGCTCAATTAAGGCTTGTGATGTGGGTACCAGGCGACGATATATATAATCGATAGATACATATAGATACTAAAATACATAGACAGCCATGACCGAGGAACAAACATTTGTGATAAATAAATACACAAAGAATGCCCTCGCCGGGATTCGAACCCGGAACCTCCAGCTTCGTAGGCAGGGTCACTACCAACTAGGCTACGGAGGCCGACAAAGTATAGATACATTAAACTCAAAACTAAATACCTAGAATAGAATATATATTTCATTTTGCTGGAAGTTCAGAACATCCGCAAACAATAGTAGATTGTACAACAAGTGCATAAAGTGACCCATTTTTATCCGAGGTAATAGTAGACGAGGATAAAAATGGACATTTATGCCCGTGTTGTACACTCTGCTTTTCACTTCGTTTGCGAAGAAAGTAACATTTTTCCAGAAGAAAAAACATACAACCAATAACCGCCAACTCATTTTTTAATTTTTTTTTTTAATTTTCAACCTGTGATCAGAGCTTCAGATACTCGATTTTCTGCCAAGTCAAACATTTCGGAACACTTTTGAACGATAATCGATATCTATTTTATGTGATTTACTAAATTTAATGAGAGAAAATACAGAATTCTAATATTGTAATATATATTTTACCAATTTTGTCAGTTATACTATTTTATTGCTTAATAAAATTGTACAATATGTTTAGCTGCTGGGACCGATTACCTTAGCCCATCTTCGCCTTAGAAAACAATTTTACTTTTATGCTCTACATGAAATGCGATTTTATGTCGTCTACGCACGACATAAAGGTGCACTTTTTGAGCATGAGAAGTGAAAAATATATTATGTAAGTAAATGAGTACTTATTATGAAATTACAAAAGCATACATAAATCATTATCATGATAATAACAATTTAAACTATTTATTAGACACCATAATAAATATGCTTTGCTCAAATATAAAACTCTGTACGCTGTTAAGGTAATATTCCATTTAAAAAAATGGAAGCTTTTAATAAGCTAAGCTCTGTGTAAATACTAAACTTAGTCATAATTATAATATGCTCGTAAAATAAACATTAAATATACTGCGTCCGATAATCGTTAGGAATCGACTGCAGTTTCTAGTGGTTTGTTTTCTCCGAGCTTTTTGCCGCAGGCCGGTTGCGCGTCACCGCGATGTCGCCATGTCGCCATGATGTTTAGAAAGCCATCCATCAGGCGGTTAGCGGCGACATCAAACAGTCGCCACAACCGCTGACTTATGTCTCGACGCAAATACGCGTACCATGTTCCCACCCGGCCAATCTAGATAAGTGAGCTAGCCACCGGCAAGGTGGCTCCAATGGCTTACACAACTCGAAACGTCTTCAATAAACTACGTGTAACATCTGGCGTTAGGCTTTAGTGAGAATACACCTCGTCTCGACAGTAAAATACAGTTGGAAAGATTAAAATATTTATAACGTAAGGGTTACGTAAATAAATGTCACGAACCGACTTTGTTAATATGATTGGTTTTACAAGTAGTATATAAATAGGAATGTCGTGGATAAAAAAAAAATAACTGTAGCCAGTTAGCTGTGTCTGGCAGTCTTTAATATGTACTTAACTACTAGCCGTGGTAATACTATTATGAAACACAAAATATGTGTTGAAGTCAACCATTGTATTCTTATTTACGCGGCAATTGTCCTCCCGATAGACGATGCTCTAATTCCGCCCGCCGTAACTGGGACTCTGTGTCAGAAATAATTTAAAATATCAATACAGCTGTCTCAATTTACGACTCTCTAATTAGAATGTTTAAAACACGTGATAATTGTTATTTTTACTCCTATTCTAAGTATGTGATTTATTTATATTCCAGTGCGGTTCTGAAGACGTTAAAAGACATAGATGGTTCAAGAATATCGATTGGGCCGATGTCTTCATGAAGAAAATGCAGGTATTGAATAATTTAGCAACACCTAGTTTCTATTTTATCGTCTAGTAATAAGTAAAAGTCAATGATAGACTTTTAAATGTAAATCGGTCTTTAAATTTAATTTTTGTCATTTTTTGTTATTATTAATTATTATATTGTCTTTTAAGTCTTATAAGTTAGTCAAGGGATTTTGGAACAGTTAGCTATAGCTATCCATTTGTTTTAAATACGTGGGAAAGAATAATAGTGATAATTTTATATGACAGATATATTTATTCGGGTATTGTGAAATAAGTCGTTAATATATTATTTGTATGCAGCCACCCATCATGCCGACGGTGTCGTACGAGGGCGATACATCCAACTTCGACGAGTACACGGAGACCGACTGGAAGGCAGCGCGCGCGCTCGACCCCGATGAACTCAAACTCTTCGCCAATTTCTGATCTCTTGCGCCCACGCAACTCGATGGAAACTGATACAATCCTTGTAGTTCTAGAACTATACAAATATTAACTTAAAAAGTTCCAAATGGAATTAATTTAATTTAGTTTATCATAGTCTTAATAATTATTGTAGTTCTCTACGAGCTTAAATAAAAATATTTATTGATAACAAGTTAAAATAGTAGGGCAATGGAGAGGGCTATGCTAGGAGTCTCTCTGCGTGATCGGATCAAAAATGAGACCATCCGCAGCAGAACCAAAGTAACCGAAATAGCTCTCCGAATCGCTAAACTGAAGTGGCAGTGGGCGGGGCACATTGCGCGTAGAACCGATGGCCGTTGGGGCGGGAAGGTTCTTGAGTGGCGGCCACGTACCGGAAGGCGTAGCGTGGGTAGGCCCCCCACAAGGTGGACTGATGACCTGGTGAAGGTCGCAGGAGTCCGCTGGATGCGGGTGGCGCAGGACCGGTCATTGTGGCAATCTTTGGGAGAGGCCTATGTTCAGCAGTGGACGTCTTTCGGCTGATATGATGAACAAGTTAAAATGTTATTTAAAACATACAAGAGGGCAATTTTTTTGTATAATTATAAAAATATTATTTATACAAATACACAAGGGATATCCTCGTTTTGTTGTATAGCGAACTATACAATTGCTGATGTGCGGTTTTAATTGATAATAAGGGGTTAGATATTAAACAAAAAAATTAAATTCGAGTATAAATCGATCACATGATTATTAAATATGCAATTGACTAGAAGAAATAAAAAAGAAATATGCATTTAAGTATAAATTGTAAAACAGTAGAAACATATACTTAATCTATATTTATAAATGTTAACCTGCTTGTTTAAACATACATGTCGTAAAATCACTCTTTTGTAGGTACCATTGTTAGTTTTCTTTCTTTCTTTCTTTCTTTCTTTCTTTATATAAAGATATCGTTGTTACCTAGTGCCACTTGTAGATGAAGGAACTCCTTAGCTTTGAATCAATAGATTTTTTTTTATCCGCGAATAGTTGGTCACAATTTCATTTTGCATTTCAGTAATATTGACATAATAACAATACTATCATAGCATCTGACTTATACTTATATAAAAAATACCTACTATCGGGATGAGTTTACTTTTCCTGACTTTTTGTTAGATTTAGGATATAAATAGGTCTGTAAACTGCTTGGAAAGATAAGTTGGGTAAATAAACAGCCCCAAGAAAAATCGCATCCAATTTGCACCTATTTCGAAATACCGGTCAGGTAGAATGAAACGTATGTTCAATTTATCCAGCTTAATTAATTTATTTGTTTTTATTTTAAATAATAATGGTTATGTTCATTTTGGTATGTCTAATTAGTATGCATTTTTGTTTCGTATTATCAACCTTCAGCTCATATCGATCATAGGAATAAACTCCCTAGCTTTTTTACATTTGTGTATAAATGTGTAGACATGTGTGAAGTTATGCAAAAACAGAATTGCTGATTTGATAGATTGTTAACCCTTTCCGAACAAGGAATTTATTATATGAACTTAACATGGTTCAACAAGTGAAAACTCACTTAAAATTATTCCATTGCTTGTGTATTCAAAGAGTAGATTAAGGAATATATTTGTTCATGGTATCATCTCCGCTAAGCTGCGATGACCAATGTTTGTGATTTAAGCTTAAATTAGATCCTAAAGTATAAACTACATATTGTATAAGTAGATATTTATTTAAATTTATTATTTGAGTGACCTTGCACCGTTTGTGATATAACTTAATACATAATCCTGCGTCTAGACTTAGGAGAAGGTATTTTAATAAATAAACTCTAAAAAAATGATTTATAAAATTATAGATCGGTAGGTACTACATACTTCTTCACTGGTCGTTCCTGTAATCCTGAGAATCGTGATCACTTGGTTATGCAGCCCTGGTGGTATTATCGGACATGGTAAAGAAGTGTAGATACTTAGGTACTACTAAACTAATGCTGCTGTAACATTTCTTATTTTTGAAAGAGGAATTAATAAAACACTTTTATTAGACATAGATTAATATAGGCAACCCAAGTGAATAAGGGTTAATTTTATCTTGAAAGTGTAATTGTAAACGATTAACTTTTTTAAATGATAACTAACCAGTTACTGGCTTATACGATGGCCTAATTTGTAAAAATATATTAATTGTACAAATGCAGGTAAACACGACACAACTCTCGTTAACAATCATTACGTTTTGAAAGTTTTATTTCTGACAGTTACAGTCTGTAATGAAAATCTATTTGAAGGGACTCGGAAAGAACAATGTATATAAATAGTTACCTAAGAAACAGTTTGAATAATCGCGTTGTAAATGTTCCTACGCATGTCATTAACCATCTACGAGTATTTTTTATAAGGTATAATAATATCACAATACATTTTAGTTTAAACAGAAGTTGTGATTGAATTATATTTCATTATAATGTCTACATTTGAGATTTAAATTCAAATGCCGAAAAAAACTAGACAAGTTCTTCCCGTGTACTCTTCATTTACTGTAGATTCAAAGGAATTATATTGTAAATATGAAAATATAAAATATAAGTATGTCTAGGAGTCTTCTTGCCTAATGTTGGTGGTGCGGCGTATTTACTTTGGATCCAGGCCATATAATATCTCTGTGATTTCATTTAGTTGTTAAGTACGTATAAGATAATTAAAGTCACTTTTAACTTATCTCAGTCAATGATCACAGAGGAGAAATTTCAGTGAAATTTGCCTATATTTAACCATAGCCGTCACCAAACTACTAAGAAACAACAGGGTTGTAAATTATAAAATATATGTACATACACGAAAATAAAACTTATAAAATTCCGTATCAAGTGTATTTTAATTTCACGAATCTATTCAGTAAACAACCTGTATCTTACGTTGTTTAAAACAGGGATCGGAACCGGTTTTTTAAGAATACCTCCAAATAGCTCAATATTTTAAAATGTTTGACTCTCTTTATGTACTACTCAATATTTTATGTAATGAACACCATCGTATTTTTGAATTACTGCATTAACAAAAAAATTACTTACCGAAGAACGAAAAAGAATGGAATTAGAACCGTTCTTTTGTATGGAGAAAAAACCGGTATCCGATCCCATTTAAAATGTTATAAATCGCCGGTATAAAGGCAGAACTAAAACTATTTCATAGAAAAATGTTTTTAGCAAATAGGTTTTTGTCTTTCTCATGAAAACTATTTGCAAAAACAACTTCAAGTAAATATCTGTTTTTTCCTAAAATCCAGCGAAATTAGGCACCCTAAAATACGGGCCGTCTCCAAAATCGAAAAAAAGAGTTAAATTTTGCGTCACTTCCGCAACGAATTAGGTCGTTTTTTTGTATTTAAAAATTCGTAGTTAAGTTGCGTTTAGCGTAAAAATGAGATATTTATTTTTTATGACTTTAAATTTAACACAGTTCATATTTGCTTATGAAAACTTTGAAATGTATTGAAAACTTTCAAGATTAAATAGTATCTGTTGTAATTAGAATTCTAACTTTGAAGCGTTAGACTTCAAATTACAAGCAGGTTGGGCTGCAGTATTGTTCAAACAATCAATTACTCGTATTGTCAGGACGAATAGAGAAATGTGAACAGAGCTTCTTACAGTTAGATTTATGTTTTCTCGCAATCCTCGTACTAGCTCCTTATTCATATTTCATAACTGTTCAAAATTAAATCTATGTTGCATTAAATTTAAAAATACTTAGGTACATTCGAAGGTACTTACATTCGAAGGTTGAAAGCAAAATTGGTTGAAGCGAAATTTTCGGTGAAAATGACTTATCTTTATATTCAGAATCAGCGAATTTTTCTGCGTTCATTAGTTTGGTTTAGGCCTTAGTTCAAAAATAGTCGCTTAAACCAATTTGGCTTCCAAGCCTCTTCATCTGTATTCAATACTAATCTGATATTATGCCTGAATGATTCGTGCAATCATCGGTCCCTCATATTTTCTCTTCTCTTTTTCTGCGTTTCGTCCATGTCAGAGGCTTGTGGTCTTCATGAGAGAGAAGCGGGGGCTGCTGTTGCCCGCCTAACAATGTCTCACTATCTCGTCCAGTTGGCAGCACTTCTAGTGCAGTCATGGAATGGAAGCTACTCGGAACAGATTTAATCTGGTAAGTTCATCGCATGGGCGTTCTGCCAAGTGGTATAAGCTCCTGAAGTATGGACACATTTGTGCGATATTCAATCCAGGATACACCAAGCATTTGCCTCCAGCACCGCAATTCCAGAGCATCTGTCTTTTTCTTTTCTATTTTCCGCATTGTCCGCATTTCAGCAGCGTACAAAAATATGGGGAACACAATATTTTTACTAGCTGAGTCTTAGTAGCTTTGGTTATGTGTCTAGACAATTGTCAATTGTTTTTACTAAATATTTTTGAGTTGTATTTTTCAGTAGTAACACTACTATGTAGATAAATTTAAATATTAGACGTCATGTACCAAAGAAAAATATCGAAGTTTACCAATGCAATCTTTCGCGGCTGATGCCTAAAGCACTCGACATCTTACTTAGCGGACATCGGTCAAATGCTATGCGGGTACGAAAATATTCACATCAAATCCTCGCATAACCAATATTTAGTAAAAAAAACTGTTTCAACTAATGTAATTGTAATATTAACACAATCTATGTTTTTATTATTTAGAACAAACAAACACTAACAAGCCTGCGCCGAAACAAACTGTGAAACGGCTGGATTTGATTTATACTTTTTAATGTAAACTTTGTTATTTTTAAAAATTCGTCACTCGTACGTAACTTGCGTTGCTTGACGTTGTAAGTACGTAAGGGGCTTGCCAGATTAAAAGTAGCACTGTTTCGTGCCCAGATGTATTATACGATTATGTACAAGACGTAGACGTAGGTCAGTACATTGTCTTTTCTTTTTTTTTTTTTTTATACCACGTCGGTGGCAAACAAGCATACGGCCCGCCTGATGGAAAGCAGTCACCGTAGCCTATGGGCGCTTGCAACCTCAGGGTGTCACATGCGCGTTGCCGACCCAATAAAAATAACGTTGGCACAACAAAGTGGCTCCACTCCACCTGATCGTAAGTGAAAAGTAGAGCCCAAATCGCGGCGGCAACAAACAGGAGACAATCAGTAACCTGTTAGTTGCCACCGCCTTGCTGGCCCGCTAGATGCTGGTAAATACACCGGCTGACCCCGAAACACGGCAAACACGAAGGTAAGTCATTTCACGGGCGTTTACACCGAATGTACGGTGGTAGCCAACCAGGCGGGTACTAGTATAAAATATTTTAAAATGAAAATAAAACCGCCTTCAAAAATTCGCCCGAACTAAAAAGTAAAAAATAATTTTAGTTCCTACTTCTTAGGATTTCCTACCCAAACTTTAAACCTTTTACCCTATTCATTGAAATAAAATATTATGGCTAGGTATCCTACAGATTTCTTAGAAGTCGGTGCCAAGCCAAATACGTTCATAGGTGTATATTAGATAGAGCTTTGTAACTTACTGTCACTCCGATTATATTTTTATCAACAGCATGATCTACCTCAGTAATTTTGATGAAAGCATAACCGGAGTGACAGTAAGTTACAAAGCTCTATCAAATACAGTCATATAGGTACTCGCGAAGTAAACATATTTGGCTTGGCACCGACTTCTAAGAAATCTGTAGGATACCTAGCCATAATATTTTATTTCAATGAATAGGGTAAAAGGTTTAAAGGTTTGGGTAGGAAATCCTAAGAAGTAGGAACTAAAATTATTTTTTACTTTTTAGTTCGGGCGAATTTTTGAAGGCGGTTTTATTTTCATTTTAAAATATTTTATTTTTTGCTTTTTAGTGGTGTAAAATCGTTATTTAGTATGCTCTAAATACTTATAATTAGAATGTACTGCACTGTAATAGGCCAGAAAACCTGAACTGAATAACTTAAATATTCAAAGAATTATCCCATTATCAAGGAGATATACATTGTATCATCAGCGGGTATGTATAATTTCAAAGATTATAGGTAACAGCCTTAGCATGCCTATATTATTTAAATAATCACTAACCGCTAACCAACATGTCATAACTACTAAGCAAACACTTGAATAAATCTCAAAAATGTATGACAGTTGTTATACTCAAAGAATTATCCTCCAACTCCTAATCGTTAAGGAGTTATAACTTTCGTCATCAGCTCACCAACATGAGACTATGACCACCTAAAGGCAAATACTCAAATAGCTTCCAAAATACACGAAATATGTTATATTTAAAGAATTGTCCCCCAACTCCTAATCTCTAAGGAGTTGTACCTTTCATCATCAGCTCACCAACATAAAAGGATGACCACCTAAAGGCAAATACTCAAATACCTTCCAAAATACATGAAATATGTTATTCTTAAAGAATTATCCCCCTACTCCTAATTGCTAAGGAGTTGTACCTTACATCATCAGATCACCAACTTAAAACGTTCATGACTAGACGCAAATACTTGATTAGTCTTCGAAAATAAATGAAAAATGTCATGTGTGCCTACAACATTTGAAGAGTTCCCTCGGTTTCTCCAGGATTCCATCATCAGATCTGGATTCGGTGACAATGGGACCAACTAGAAGGTATACCCTTTCAAACAAAAAAAGAATATTTCAAATCGGTCCACGCGTCTTCGAGTAATCGGGGAACATACATAAAAAAAAAAAAGATTTCGACGAATTGTAAACCTCCTCCTTTTTGAAGTCGGTTAAAAAATACCCTACCACCGGCTGTCTTTACATTTAGCATCACAGTAACTAAGTAGATACGCATTATGAAACAGTGGAAAAGTAAGTAAGTAGTTAGCGCTAATATTTGCTCCATATGCAATATATGCATAGAGTTTTAAGCTACAACTAAATAGCTTTGAGCTATCAATCTCATTTCATTAATTAGTTTTTAAAATTTATCAATAAAGAATCGTAGTATTAAAAAGAAAATTGTTGAAATTCTCAAACGTTAAATAAATTTCAGTTAGAAAAGTTTATACAGTGATTACCTATTTTACCCAAGGTAAGCCTGTTTTAAATGGTAGGTGATATGCCATGATGCATGAAGAGTGGACGGCAGTATTTAATAGGTTGACCATACTTTCAGTTTTTGTGTCTTATAAAGAGCCTATTTAATTTTCACTTCCTCTAAGATATTTTATGAAGTGGTTTTGATTGGAAAATCCTAAGCTTTCTTTCCGTCCGCAAGGTTCCGTGCGAGGCTAGACATTATTATTGTTTATATGGTGGTGGTGTGGTTGACAGAGGTGGTGATCCCCGATTCGGTTCCTAACTCGTACAACAATAAAATATTTTAAAAATAAAAATTAAACCGCCTTCAAAAATACGCTGGAACTAAAAAGTGCAAAATAATTTTGGTTCCTACCACTTAGGATTTCCTACCCAAACCTTTAAACCTTTTACCCTATTCATTGAAATAAAATATGATTCCTAGGTACCCCACTGATCTCAGTGAAGTCGGTGCCAAGACAAATACGTCCACAGGCTACATCACACTCATATTTTGGGGTTAGTTATTATTTTAGGGTTAAGAAATACTCTTCAAAATATTATAAATTAAATCAAAATATTATTAATATTATGAAGTGTATACGTAATATTATTTAGTTGTTGTTGTTCTGTGTCTTGGCACCGACTTCACTGAGATCAGTGGGGTACCTAGGAATCATATTTTATTTCAATGAATAGGGTAAAAGGTTTAAAGGTTTGGGTAGGAAATCCTAAGTGGTAGGAACCAAAATTATTTTGCACTTTTTAGTTCCAGCGTATTTTTGAAGGCGGTTTAATTTTTATTTTTAAAATATTTTATTTTTTGCTTTTTAGTATAGTATAAATATAAAATAGGTTCAGTAAAAGTAACATTGTGCATCTAGGGAGGTAAGTACGGTATTACCAACGAGAGTGTTAGAAGCCCGACCCCGTAGGCGGGGGCTTTTAATGACTTGAGTTAGTATTCCGCTTAGTGAGAATTATCCCCCAACTCCTAATCGCTAAGGAGTTGTACCTTCCATCATCAGCTCACCAACATGAGCCTATGACCACCTAAATGCAAATACTCGAATAGCTTAAAAAAACATGAAATATGTTGTATTTAAAGAATTATTGCCCAACTCCTAATCGCTAAGGAGTTGTACCTTCCATCATCAGCTCACCAACATGAGCCTATGACCACCTAAAGGCAAATACTTGAATAGCTTCCAAAATACATGTAATATGTTATATTTAAAGAATTATCCTCTAACTCCTAATCGTTAAGGAGTTGTACCTTCCATCATCAGCTCACCAACATGAGCCTATGACCACCTAAAGGCAAATACTGAAATAGCTTCCAAAAACCATGAAACTTGTTATATTTAAAGAATTATTGCCGAACTCCTAATCGCTAAGGAGTTGTACCTTCCATCATCAGCTCACCAACATGAGCCTATGACCACCTAAAGGCAAATACTTGAATAGCTTCCAAAAACCATGAAACGTGTTATATATTTAAAGAATTATTGCCCAACTCCTTATCGCTAAGGAGTTGTACCTTCCATCATCAGCTCACCAACATGAGCCTATGACCACCTAAAGGCAAATACTCGAATAGCTTAAAAAAACATGAAATATGTTGTATTTAAAGAATTATTGCCCCACTCCTAATCGCTAAGGAGTTGTACCTTCCATCATCAGCTCACCAACATGAGCCTATGACCACCTAAAGGCAAATACTTGAATAGCTTCCAAAATACATGTAATATGTTATATTTAAAGAATTATCCTCTAACTCCTAATCGTTAAGGAGTTGTACCTTCCATCATCAGCTCACCAACATGAGCCTATGACCACCTAAAGGCAAATACTGGAATAGCTTCCAAAAACCATGAAACGTGTTATATTTAAAGAATTATTGCCGAACTCCTAATCGCTAAGGAGTTGTACCTTCCATCATCAGCTCACCGACTTAAGACGTTCATTACTAGACGCAAATACTTGATTGGCTTTCGAAAATAAATGAAAAATGTCATGTGTGCCTACAACATTTGAAGAGTTCCCTCGATTTCTCCAGGATCCCATCATCAGATCTGGACCGGACGACAATGGGACCAACTAGAAGGTATACCCTTTCAAACAAAAAAAGAATTTTCCAAATCGGTCCACGCGTCTTCGAGCAATCGGGGAACATACATAAAAAAAAAAAAAGATTTCGTCGAATTGTAAACCTCCTCCTTTTTGAAGTCGGTTAAAAATCGCTTGCCATCCAGCGCGGCAATGTCGCGAGCATATTTGGCACTTTTGGACTGGGTGAGAGCCGGAGCGGGGTATAATTTATTTAGTGCTTTGTAGTTTTAGTATCAGGTTAATTTTTAGGCATAGTTAGAAGTAATTTGTAGGGGTGCGCCAAAGTATTTATAAAATTGCAACTTAGATTATTGGAACTCCGAAAATTTTTCTTATACAATTTAACTTCATAATGATCGGTATTTAGAATAATCTTTGTTCATAATTATCATCACATAGAATTATTTATGTTCATAATATTGTTTTTCATACATATTTTTAGTACTAACTTTTATGTTTATATAATTTTTCACTATACTTATTTTATGCCAGATATTCTAATGTTATAGGTATTTATTTTTATCTGTACTGGTTTTATGTATGAATTATTTTTGTTTAATTAAATATAAATCGTACTATTACTGTAAACTAGCTACCTGCACAAATCAGGTTGTGGCAGAGTAACTTTTTTGTCCGAAACGCTTAGGACATAACAGACTTGGTATAATCTATTTTGGCATCAACTTAATGAGACAGAAACATCACTTGGCTTAAATAACAATATTTCGAATATATATTTATTATTTTGTCCGAAACTATCTTGGCATATCATTATTTACGCCGAGTGTTATAAGACAGAAATTAGATTTTTTTTTGGGCATGTAGCCACATGTTCGAAACTTGCCTTTTTCGTCAGGCAGAATTTGCTGTGAGGGTGAAAATTTCTGCAGTGAGCGAGCGAAGCGAGCGAACAAAACATTCCCGGCAGATCCGACTCGGATAGGTTAGGTTAGAAGACTAAGGCGGGAGCTTGCTCCCGCCTTAGTCTTCGAGGTTATTTTTTTTTTAGCAACCTAGAAAGTACTCAGCTCAGTAACACAGTAAGTAACGTACAGAATATTACTACTACCTCGATTATATTGAGAGGTTGTAATTATTCCTTCTCTGTTATGCTAAAACAAACTATGCCGATACTTTTTATGCACATCCAGATTATGCCTCATCATAAATAGGAGCATCGAAATTATGCTCGAATAATATTCGAACAACTCTAAATCTGCTACAAAGAAATATGCTAAAGTTGAGTATGCCACAACAGTTTCTGCACAAAGCCCATTATGACTACATAGTTTATGTTATTCATAAAATAATTATACCACAACAGAGTGAACCTAATGGGAAAATGTTTATAAATAAACAGTTTATTTCAAATAACTTTATGAGTACAGATTAATCTACTTGACGACTTTAGGAGGATAAAATTTCGAAATAAAAATCGTTATGAACATTGTAGGTAGAAGTATAATTTTTAGTAAGAAAAAAAGTATGAGATAAAATTTTCGGAGTAATGATGATTATGAGTAAAAAACGGTATTAGTAAAAATATTCGAAGAAAAAATTGTATAAGTGCCAATATGGACCCGTAATTTGTAGTGTAGTCTTAATATAATTATAATGTAAATTTTGTATGTTTTGTCTTAATAAATTTAATTGGTTTATATGGATATGATTTTCATAAAATAGGGTTGCACAATGCCTTCAGCGTCTTTATCTTTGTAAATACTACCCATATTTTATATAGCTGATAGAAAGTAATAAGTAACCATTATCAAGTATTTAGGTACTGTACAGGGATAGATAAGTGTCAGATATCAGTTTTACCGTGTTGTCATTTACGAGTACGAGTATCCGACAAGTCACATTTTATTCGATTGGATGCTATTTATTTAATCCAGTAATATGTCCGTGCGTCCTCTGACCCCTTTGCTTGCGGAAAAGGCTCGAAATGAGCTTAATGAAGACCCTCAGAGGCTTCCCAGTGACTTGCAACATTTAAAGGATTGGATAGCCAAGCAGCCGCATCTTAAAGCCAGAACAGGTAAGTACAAAAAGAAAATGTTGATAGGGTTTTAATATGGGATTATACATTGCTGTGAAACATACATACAGTAGAACCCGCTTAATAAATAAATTATTTTTCTTTCTTTCTAATGTGCTTAGCTGACAATCCGTAGTTTAGTGAGCGTTGTCTGAATGATTATTAGGAGACATCGTACATTTTATGGCAATTTTGTTGCTGCATAGAATGGATATTTATAATGGAATTTCTACGAACATTTCGGTCCATATTAAGTACTGTTTGAAGTACTTGAGAAATAAAGAAATCTAGGTGTAACATAAAACCTAATTAACAGCTAGAATTGGGAATACAATTTGCTTACAAATTAGAAATGCGCCCTTAACGCCACATGCTCAGTAAAAATGTATGTATCAAATTTTCTACGAACATTAAGGTTCATGTTAAGTCGGTGCTGTTTGAAGTACCTATATGAGAAATAAACAAATATATTTATACACCTAAAGGGGATTTTATTTCATAAAAAATATACCTAAATAGATTTGTTTATTTCTCATGTACTTCAAACAGTACTTAACATGAACCTTAATGTAATTACCAGCTAGAATTGGGAATACAATTGCCTACAAATTAGAAATGCTCAATAAAAATGTATGTATGAAATTTTGTACGTTTTATTTATTTCTAGACGATCAATGGCTGACTACGTTCTTACGGGCATGCAAGTTTAGTTTGGAACGGGCAAAAGAGAAAATAGACTTATACTACTCGGTTCGTACTACAGCACCGGATTTATTCCATCTAACACCTAAAAACCCACGATTTTGGGAAATTTTGGAAACTGGGTAAGTTAGTTATTTTACGAACAAACTCTAGGTCTAGTTCAAACTGTTCGAAACTATATAAATCGATCCGACAATTTTTTGCAGATCTTTTCTTCCGTTACCACAAATCGCATCTCCTGGCTCTCCCAAGGTGTCAATTGTTCGTCCAGGGAAATATGACCCCGACAAGTTCACTATATCGGATGTATTGTCAGTTGCAAATACTTTGGAGAAGGTAATGTGACGGATTAATAAACGCTTTGTTTAAGTATTAGAATAATTTTTCCTTTACCGTTTCGATGTCAATTTGCAGATTATGTATATGGAAGACGACGATGCTGTCGTGTCTGGGGTGATGGCTATACTTGACTTAGAAGGAGTTACTATGGCTCATTTTTTACAAATGACCCCCCTGCAAATGAAAAAAATGACGGTTGTTGGTCAGGTAAAATATAAATTGGTTTTTAATAATACATTACGACATAAGTACGTAAAGTAACGAGTGGCAATAACCTAACAAATTGATTTTATGGCACTTTAAAAAAATTACATTGATTTGTGTGCTTATGAATTATTTCATATTTTAGGATGCTACGCCTTTCCGCATGAAAGGAGTTCACTATTTGAATACCCCAACAGGATTTGAGACTATTTTTAATGCCATGAAATCACTACTAAATGAAAAGAATAGAAGCAGAGTAAGTGATGTGACGTGTCTTTGTCTGATTATTTATTCATTGAAATTGGTTAAAAAACTAAAATTGTATTTAAACATTTTAGTTGTATGTCCATAACAAAAATTATGAGGCGATGTACGAACATATTCCAAAGCATATATTAACAGCGGAGTATGGTGGCAACGCAGGGACTGAAAAAGATATTATCGGTAAGTAAATATTCCTGCTACAAATGGCATGTGCCTAGCCTTTAGTACCGTTTTGTAACCAGCTTCGAAATGCCAGCTTAACATCCCAGTAGGCTTTAAATCGGGACTTTACTATTACCGATTTGTAACCACGTTTAGTAATCAGCTTCAAAACGGAAAATAAAACCCGTGTAAAAAATAGGACTTTTCCATTGCTAATGTCTAGCTACGTTAGTAATCAGCTACCAAATCTGGCTAGGAGATGTAAAAGTTATTCCCGTTTTATAGCCGGTTACCAGGCGAAAAATCTTATTTCTCATTTGGAAGCCACCTACCAAATCTGGCAACCGGATTATAATAAATGCATGGTGTGCCCTCAGTGGGCTATGGCGTTAAAACGAAAAACCTTTGGCGAAGATTAGAAGACAATATGCATTGATAATATCACATACTCTCACCTGCAAATAATGTTATATTTAATTATTAGTTAGCTAGCTTGCAACTCTAGTTGTAATTATTACATGCTTAAAACTTGGTACATATTAGTAGGCAAAAATATTGAAACTCTAGTGTACCTACCTATATTTTTTTCGTAGATAATATTTTGAGTAAGTAATTTAATTAAAACGTAACAATAATTATTCTTCGGTCTTCGGTATTAAAATATGTATGTAATGTATACTATGTATGTAGTAAATACTGAAATGGCAAAAGTATGTAGTCACTAGGCTTAATTGATGAGTAGGTTATTTGTTGTAGATATTTGCAAATATTACTATTAAAATTATGTACCTAATTGTTTTAGACTACTGGAAGAAAAAGGTTCAGGATTACAGCGAATGGTTAGAGGAAGATATGCAGTACCGCACCGACGAATCTAAGAGGATCGGAAAAGCAAAAACAGCCGAAAGTATGTTCGGCGCTGAAGGCTCCTTCAGACAACTTCAATTTGACTGATTTTTTTTTAACGATGAATAATATTGAAATAATTGTATTTCGAATTTTCTTCCTGAAATAAATAAAACTAAACTAAACTGATTTGTATTATACCAACTGCTACAGTTACTTCTTTAGTCTATTAAATACTAGGTATCTAGTCGCTATAGAATTTATGATGTTTTATTATCAGAAAAATAATACCTGCACCTACCTGACGCAATTTAAGAAAAAAACATCTAGATTTGACAAACCATAATTACAAGTTGCTCGTCACGGATCGAATGATTAAGTTATTATAACAGAAATACTGATGGGTGTATTTTATGCTACACTAAGGTGTTAGCGTTCTAGAGTTACCTTAGATGTAGGTACTAGTAGAATATACTAGTCAGAAATTTTACTCAGTAATCGTTACTTAGCATAAACCTAACAAGTTTATGATCTTCATAAAATGTTTTAGGGTATCCGTTCAAGGCGAACGATTAAAAAAGTGCCAACGTACATTACCTACAATAATCAATAATTTTGATATCATTTCGCCCGAGTGTAGTAACGATGCATTATCATATTATCAAACAATGTCTAATCGGAGTGATAAAAATAACGTGATGGATTTATAATAATTAGTGCTTAAGGATTCAATATTAATCTGTGTTTAACGATGACTGTTCGACCTTTGTCTTTGGAATTGGCGGAAAAAGCACGCCAAGAACTTCAGGAAGATACGAAGAAACTTGAAGATGGAATACAGCATCTCAAAGAATGGATTGCTAAGCAGCCACATTTACGCGCCAGAACAGGTTTGGTTGATTAAGTGTATATTTATATGGTTCATTATTATCTTATAAGGAGAACATCCTCCCTCAGAGTAATTCCTGGTGCAACGGCTGTCCATGGCAATTCGACGCGGAAACGCTGCGAGTGTTATGGGCACTTTTGCATCGGGAACGACGATGGGTGGCTTATTTTCCTAATATATTATTTTTAGCCTTTTTGTTTTAAGTTTGTTTTAATTATAATTGATTGTGATTTTCGATATTAATTGTACCTATACCATCCTTATATTGCAAGTAGGTATACTTATAATGTACCTATGTATTTTGTATCTGGTAGCTTGTAATGTGTACACGCTTTTTTTAATAATAATTGTACATGTCATATTCAAGTTATTAAGATGTAACCATTATTTGCAGTCTTTGTCATAAATAATCAATCTCATTCGTTTCGTTATACTGACAGTTTTATTTACTTTTTTTATTATGAATGATTTTGTTTTAAGATGATCAATGGTTGGCTAGTTTTTTGAGGGGATGTAAATTTAGTCTTGAGAGAGCCAAAGAGAAAATTGATCTTATTTACTCTTTGAGGAGCACTGCCCCCGAACTATACAGCATAGACCACAGACATCCCAAGTTCAAAGAGATTTTGAATCTAGGGTAAGTATATAATATACCTATAACTCTTTTATTCACTACTTAAAATTATTTGATATATACTATACACCTATAGGTAACTGGTGAGCTTACTTTGGTTTTTTACTCGTAATCATAAATTACTACATTACTATTCCGGGCACCAATAGAAAGCTGAGTTTGAGTCAGTACCTACGAAGTTAATGCATCTATTCTGTACTCTGTTTCAGCTCTGGTCTCGTTTTACGCAAGTCGTTGAAACCCACGGATCCCAGAATTATATTAGTCAGGCCTGGTGCATATGACCCTGCCAAATATTCTATTACTGACGTTATGTCCGTTATGAGCACCATAATGCGAGTGAGTATATTTTGAGATTACATTTTAGGCTCACTGAGCAATGTAGGGTTAACCACTAACACGGGGTTAACATTTTAAGTTCATACATTTTCACCACTTCCGACAGTTTAACCTCATGTCTATGGTCTAACCGTGGATTATGGAAGTGGACTTTAGTCCAATGTTTAATTTATTTATATTTAACGTGAGACATTGTGTCTTTTTGTCAGTACTCATATCATTATTGAATAATAATTTTAAGTGTCACTAGAAATAAAATTATATTTTATTTCATAAAAAAAAAAAAGTAAATTATGTTGTTTACCATCATACAAAGTTATTAAAATGTATAATAAAATAATACGAAACTGGAACACGAACATTTGCCAAATATCTATGACATATCGATGACGAGGACGACTTGAACCTAAGAATAAACGATATATTAATAAAGCGTCAGATCCATGCAATATCTCAAAATATCACAAATGCTGTATCAAGGTTTAATTTTCAGATATTATATATAGAGGATGATACGTTCGTTGTATGTGGGGGAGTGAATATAATGGACCTGCAGGGAGCGACGATGGCTCACGCAGCACAGGTTTCGCCAGCTATAATGAAAAAAATGGCTGTCATTGGGCAGGTACAGTGAGCCTCTTGCTTTAAAATTCTAAATGTGTTTCTTTTTCATACATCGACCCGGTCACGTAAGTCATTTTTTGCATCAATAATTATAACAAATTTTCTTTAAGCTGGTCTAAATAGGAACCAAGCAATCTTATTTTCTTGAAATAGACAGCAACTTGGTTCAAGAACAGTCAAGGACAAAATAAGGTGTATATGATAATGCTCAAAAATATGTTACAGTGCACTTTAATTCTGTATAATAAGAATAAGAACGTCGTAACAATATTTATAAGAGGACTACAGGATACATATTTTTGCACATACGTAGGTTGCCTTTTAAGTTGTGTCGTTTGAAATAAGTATAGACAATTTTATAGATTATTACCATTTATTGTTTTTCGAAGAATTCTCCGCGATGTTTAATACACTTTTGCATGCGTTCAAACCAGTTTTTAAAACATTTATTCAACTTCGGGGTAGTCAAAATGGCCGATTTGTAAGCGTCAACAGCTTCTTCAGGTGAGCTGAAGCGTTGACCACGAAGACTTTGCTTAATTTTGGGGAACGTAAAAAAATCGTTAGGGCTTAAGTCAGGGCTGTAAGGTGGGTGATCTAAAATTTCCACATTTTGGGCGCTCAAAAACATCTTTGTTTGGCGGGCGGTGTGCGAACTTGCATTGTCATGATGCAGTATCATACGACGCGTCGAGTTGTTTTTTCGAAATTCGGTTATGACTTGCGGCAAACAAACAGTGGTATACCAGTCAGCGGTAACCGTCTTGCGATCTTCTAGTACAATAGTGGCGACGTGACCACCCTTTGCCACAAACGAGGCCACCATTTTTTTTGAAGTGCTCCGCGAGCGTATGACTTTGGTCGGTTTTGGCTCATCCTGAAAGACCCAAATAGCTGACTGCTGTTTAGAATCTGGATCGTAAGCATATACCCAAGACTGGTCACCACTAACCATATCATAAACATGTTTTGACTCGCCTCGGCTGAATCGCTGCAGAGTTTAGCGACACCAACTAACACGGGCAGCTTTTTGGTCGTCGCTAAGCAAATGAATGTGGTATCCAACGAGAGATCAACTTTCTTACGCCAAGTTCTTCGTGCAGGATTTTTTGGATAGTGGTCCCTGAAATGCCCACGGACGCCTCTATTTCACGGTAGGTCACATGACGATCTTCGAGTACTAGCTGCCGCACGGCTTCGATATTCTCTTGCGTCATGGCGGTTTTTGGACGACCTTTACGGGGCTTGTCACTGAGGCTAGACTGCCCACGTTGAAATTGTAAAGACCAGCGTTCTACAGTCCTAAGACACGGTGCTGCATCACTAAATACAGAAGTGATCTCCTCAAAACACTGAAGTCGCGATAATCCCCTTTTAAAGTTGTAGAAAGTAATAGCATGCAAATTTTCCTTAGTTATTTCAATTTTTACAACCGACTTGTCACCTTTAAATATACGCTGTAATAAAACTATTCGACCAATTTCAAAACATTTTTTTGTTTTCGAGTTCTAAATTCAAAAGGATGAAAATGCCATAAGTTTTTTTTTTTAAATCGCGGGAGGTTGGCATACGACAAGACTTAAAAGGCAGCCCTCGTAAAGCCTAACAACTTACTATTTGACCCTCGCCATGTTGCGGATTTTCAGTGACACTAATTTATTTTACTGGCAATGATTACTGTTTGACATCAGGCGTTGAATGTCATCGAATGTCACCGATGTAAACAAAAAGAAAATATATCGCGACTTAAACGATTTTATCATAAAAATGCCGAAAAAGATACCAATAGAAGCAAGAAAAATCGTCTTAAATACAATAAAATATTTAAACCAAAGAAAGGACGAAGGATTGAATAATATTCCATTGGAAAATGTTTTGCAATCGGTTACTGACATGACCGGTACTGACACTTTATAGTGCGGTTGTAATAGAATTGGTTAGTTGTTATAATTAAACTTAATACATTTTGTTTTCTCATTTAAGGTGTATGTAGAACGACGATTAAAAATATTTCTAAAAATAAAGAAGCGACTTTGCCAACTGTACAAAATAAAGCCCCACGCAAAAAGAAAATTAATATAGATGACTTCGATAAATGTGCCATACGACATAAAATTCATGAATTTTATGCCGTGTGAAAACAAGTACCAAGTATCAAAACTCTGCTTATCGCTTTGAAAAAAGACATTGGATTTACAGGCAGCAGACAATCGTTACGAAAACTGATGCACAGTATGGGATTCAGATATAAAAAATGCAAACACCAACGCTCTATATTAATGGAGCGTTCTGATATTGTGGTTTGGCGTGAAAGCTATTTGGATGAAAAATAATACAGAGTTTGTACAAAAGCGAACTTATCCCTTAAGGGATCTCTTCCAGTTAACTTTCGAGTAATTTAGTTGAATATAAATTATTTAGGATTGAGTTTATGTTATTTATGCCTTAACTGTTTTTTTTTTAATTTATGACTACTATTTAGGAAGTCACTCAAGAAAACAGGACCAACTGCTGTGTTGGTGGTCCTGAAAGCGACACAACATCTGACGAAGATCAAACTTCATCACAGTCAGAATATCAGGAATACATAAATATTGAGTATTTAGAATCGGATTTTGACGAATAGGTAATATTACAAAGCTTTGATTCTCTGTAATCAATTTTTTGGTATTAAAAATATCAACTTGAAGCCAATACACACCATGCTGACTATACATGACGTATGCACGTTATTGCCATAGGTAAACTGTTTGTAGCGACACTGTGTCAGGGTCAAATAGAAAGTTGTTAGGCTTTACTTAGGGTGAAGACACATTTATCAGCATGCGTACACATTTTGTGTATAGAAAATTTCAGTTTAGTATGGGACCGCGTCCAGCTTTCCGCACCGCACGCGTATGCATGCTTACACGTTTCATACTAAACAGCTAATTTTATTAGACAAAATGCGTACGCAAGCTGATAAGTGTGTCTTCACCCTTATTTGATTAATACTGATTTAGTCGTTTTAATAATTACATGAAATGTTTTTTTAGGATGCTTCCCCTATCCGTATGAAAGGTTCTCATTATGTGAACACACCTCCGGGCTTCGAAACGTTACTCAATATCGGTAAAGCATTCCTCACTGAAAAGAACAAAAACAGGGTGCGTATCTATTAAATTTGTCTTGACACTGTATTGATTGTGTATTTTAATCGTATAAGAATTAAGTAACGTTATAATTTTTATTAAATAAGCATACAGGTGACCTCAGATACATAATCACATAGTCGGTTTATATTTTTAATTCCAGTGATAACTAGCAATTGAATAATCTTTAATAATAATAATCGTCATCTGCAAGTTCATCAGTACATATAATAGTTGTTAGCCCTGGCTCTCGAATGAGGTTTCCCTGTGTCCTGAGAGCCAGTTCCTTCTCATAGCAAGGTAGCATTAGAATAGTTCCATTTGATTAAATTTTAAATCTACATAGTATACATGCATGTTGCACACACACACACACACACACACAGGTGAATTGCGCGCAAATAACACGCAATTCACCTGTGTGTGTGTGTGTGTGTGTGTGTGTGTGTGTGTGTGTGTGTCCAGGACACACACATCGTTAAAAACAGGGCTGTTAATGTTAATAATTTAAAAAGTTTGATCCAACTTTTTAAAACGAGCTTTTAGAAAGCATTCTTGAGATATTATTTATGTGATATTAAAAACTAAATTGATTAGTTGTTACTGGAGTTATAAACAGATCACGTCTTTGAGGTCAGCCTGTATGTAGGTATAGACATGGTTAAACATGGAATATGTATTTTCGGTTTCAGTTGCACGTTCACAACAAAGATTTCGATTCACTGTACAAGCATGTGCCTCAAGAGGTACTACCCGCTGAGTACGGGGGACAAGGGGGCACGTTCCAGGAAATTATAGGTTTGTTTTTTAACTCTTAAGTTGGCAATGTTCATCACAACGAACATAGTTGTCAACCAACATTTAAATTTTTTTAATAAACAGAAAATTCTGCTCAGGCAATGGCAAGAAGGCACGATTTTTTGTAAATTTACCAATTTCAGGGTTAACGGTCTTTATTTTCAAAACTATACAATGTATATACATTGATTTAATAACTAATCTTGATTGATTTAATAATAATAACTAATCTGACTAACTTAACTAACCGAACCTACATTATCTAAGATTGGCCCTTGTGGTATTGTACCGAGGATGCTGGTGACATTTCCTCGCTGTTTCGCAATACTGATGCGTTGTACGAGGGAGTCGCCAGCTCTAGGATTTAGGTTTCTTTTAAACCAATTCGTTAAAATGACTGTATGTAAGGCTTGTCCACGAATTAAAGTAGACGCTGCCATATACTTTTTTTTAAACGTGACCACGCCTTTACATGAATATTATTAAAATAAGGGTTTTGTGTTTCTTCTTGGACGCTGCGGTTGATATTTAAACCAATTGCTCCATATTTATGAACTTTAGCATTTTAGTAGTGTTTCTTCTTATTTTACCCTTTTAGGTCATTTAGTTTCCCAATGGATCTTAACTAAATACGAATATCGATAAAAATAAACTGCGAATCTCGTGTCTAAAATTTTTTGGCCGCTAACTTCTGCATTAAGCATTATCTGAAATTATTTGGTTTTGACGACTTTTAAGCAAATGCTCTTGCTTTTTAGATTGTTAAACATACAGGGTGTTTTTTTTTCGACCGTTCAAATTCTACGTAGTGAATGTGTAGGTCATACTGACCAACTTTTACTATGGGGACAAAGTCGAAATCGCGAAAAAAAAATCAGCTGTTTCATACATTTCGGCCGGCGTAATGCCGCCAATTTGTATGAAACAGCTGATTTTTTTTTCGCGATTTCGACTTTGTCCCCATAGTAAAAGTTGGTACTATGACCTACACATTCACTACGTAGAATTTGAACGGTCGAAAAAAAAACACCCTGTATAACAGAAGAATCAGTTTACAGTCCCATGGCTGTTTGATCTATCGTGTAACTGTGGAGACTGATTTTACAATGGGTACTTAATTTCGTCGATAAGCCTTATAACGGGAATTTAAGATTAAATCTCTCTTCCTATACCCTGAACTTTAATACTTAACCGAAAACCTTAGCCAAACTATAACTCTTATACAAACTACATTGTTTTCTCTTAGATTACTGGCAGCAAAAGGTGGAAGAGTACAGTGACTGGCTGGACGAGGACCTGAAGTACGGTACAGACGAGTCCAAGAGGCCCGGCAAGCCCAAGACCGCCCAGGACATGTTCGGCGTCGACGGCTCTTTTAGACAATTAGAATTCGATTAATTTTTTCAGCGCATACATACGACCCTTGACCATCTTTGGTATCAGATATCGGAATTATGGGTGCAAAACTTTAACAAAACTTGTCAAGTGGACATGAAAAAATCACATACAACCTTGAAATATACATATCTATCGCACCCAAACATTGATTGAGATTTCGATATAAACAATAAAGTTTGCTACTTACCTACATATTTTTCAATAGACTTCATATTTTTCGTGGGTAAAGTGATCTTATATGTCAGTTTTAAGTTTTGTTAAAGTTTTGCACCCATAGTTCCGATTTGTGTTGTACTGACTTCTCAGTTGAAAGCATTTTATATGTTTTGCTTTCCAGAAAAATGTTGATGTTTTTTGAACATGATGCAATGTAGTGCAGCTTTCACTCCCGCTTTTGATGAGTTCTAAGTATCCAGATAAGGTTATCTTAAGTCAATAACAGATCAAACGAAATTTTAGTAATTTGAATAGACCCCAAGGTTGTGACCGGTTTAATATTAGTGTTTTAAAATTGTATACATTTACTAATGTTTTAGTTAAATTAACAATATTACTTGTATAATATTATTGCACGAATGGTAATAAAAACCTGAAAAAATCCTGTGTTTCATTTAATAAATAAAAAAAAATAATAAAAAAATAAATAAAATAAAATAATACGTGTACTGTATGAGTGTATGTCTAAGCACTGGTCAGTGACGAGGAAACTATTAGAAAAAAATATTCGCGTCACACGAGGGGTTAATAATAGCCCACCTAACGAAGACCAAAAGCTGCCTCTCGGGGGAAATAACTCGTGTATAAGCGAATTTTGGCATAGTTGTAGGGAGTGGTGTTTTAAACCACATACTAAAAGTACTGGTGGTTAGGGGTGGAGCTAACGGGGGGAGAGGGGTGTAAAGGCCCTTATTTTTAATTTTTCGTAAATAACTCGTAAACCGTGGCTTATAGCAAAAAACGTTCTAGTACATAAGTAATCTACATAAAATTCTCTACAAAAAAGACATACGCATGTTTCCTCTGGGATCACTGTGTCATGAGATAAGAAAGCAAGAAGATGAACAATAAAGAAATAAACACATTTGTTTAAGTAGGTATAGCATATACAGGATGCTCGCAACCATTCCAAAAGATTTTAATGTTCACTTCCTGACCATATTTAGAGTCTTTAATGTCATATAAAATTTCCTGGATTCGGCTTGGTTTCAGAGATAATCAACCTTTTTTTGAAATAAGTTTTTCGACGTAACTCAGCATAAAACTTCTTTTTGATTACAATGCTACCACAATGTGTTTTAATATTACCACACCTTTTGCCTGGCAATCAAAAAATGGGAATAAACTTGTCAAAATAACCAGACCCTAAAAAAAAACATTAAAATAAATAATTTTAACAAATTATTGTTATGATAAAAAGTACTGGAAATGTTAAAAAGTATGCAAAAAGTCTTAAAAAGAAGAAAAAAAAAATTTTTTTTTCGGTGGTATTTGACATTAGGTCTCATGATAATTTTTGTTTGTTTTGATGTCTAGAATGCATAGTTAAAATCTTCTGACGATGATTATGAGAATATTTTAGGTTTAGATGATAATTAGGAATTTTATTTTTACAAATAAGCAAACAGGGCGCGCCCGGGCGCGAGCATTCCAAAATATTTTAAGTATGCATTCCAGATATCAAAATAAACAAAAATGATTATGAGACCTAATGTCACATACCACCAAAAAATTTTTTTTTGGTCTCTTTTATTTTAGACTTTTTGAATACTTTTTGACATTTCCAGTACTTTTTATCACAATAACAATTTGTAAAAATTATTATTTTTATATTTTATTTTAGGGACTGGTTATTTCGTCAAGTTTATTGTCATTTTGTTATTGCCAGGCAAAAGGTGTGGTAATATTAAAACACATTGTGGTAGCATTGTTATCAAAAAGAAGTTTTATGACGAGTAACGTCGAAAAACTTATTTTGAAAAAAAGGTTGATTATCTCTGAAACCAAGCCGAATCCAGGAAATTTCATATAACATTAAAGACTCTAAATATGGTCAGGAATTGAACATTAAAATCTTTTGGAATGGTTGCGAGCATCCTGTATGTGCTATACCTACTTAAACAAATGTGATTATTTCTTTATTGTTCATCTTCTTGCTTTCTTATCTCATGACACAGTGATCCCAGAGGAAACATGCGTATATCTTTTTTGTAGAGAATTTTATGTAGATTACTTATGCACTAGAACGTTTTTTGGTATAAGCCACGGTTTACGAGTTATTAACGAAAAATTAAAAATAAGGACCTTTACACCCCCCTCCCCCCGTTAGCTCCACCCCTAACCACCAGTACTTTTAGTATGTTGTTTAAAACACCATTCTCTACAACTATACCAAAATTCGCTTATACACGAGTTTTTTCCTTTGAGTTTCCTTCGTTTGGTGTACTACCTGAACCTAAAATATAAATCAATTGAAACATTGGCGAACACTATCTCCACGACGAGTAGTTTGAGGCAAAGTATGTACAGTCAAGTGCAAATACATGTATCGAAAGAATCCTCTTATAAATATGTTACGACGTTCTTATTACACAGAATTCAAGTGCACTGGGACATTTTTAAGCTTTTTTATATACACCTTCTTTTGCCTTTGACCATACGTAGATACTTACTCATCCTTTGATAATCACTTAGAATCTTGAATCTTATTCTAAATCGCAATTAGAAATAATTATTTTTTATTTAACTTTAGTTGATAATCCATCAAATCAATGTTAATATCATGAGAATCACTTCTTATATCGATTGTATGAGAAAAACGATTTATTTTCGTTCCGTGTTATGAGTAAAAGAGTAAGGCGGCTTCAGTATTTACAAAATCGACTGTTTTAAATATTATCGGATTTCGGTAGAGCAGTGACTGATCAATCGAACTCATGATTAGAACTTAATTATTTTCTTTTTTTAACGGATTTTATTGGCTAGATATTGTTAATAGGTATTTATAAGAAAACCTCGTATTTGCAGGATTTTATTTATCCTAACGTATCAATTATTGTTAAGGAAGGGCAACTAATCAGATAGATAATAGGTGGTATCAGCAGCCATAATAAAGCTAGTAGATACATTATTATCTGTAATCTTAGCAAGTGTCCGGTTTTACACTCTATACCTAATCATTGTTGATTTTGAATTGGCACGAGTGAAGGTATGTTTTAAGAGCTTTACTTCACTGTTATTATGTAAAATTTAGAAAAAAATGTAGATTTTTGTAAACCTGTAGACATATTTATCTCAATCACTA
>JALPQI010001183.1:0-19489 GCA_025490895.1 Thaumatotibia leucotreta | reverse complement strand
AATGACAACTTTTGTATTTTGTAGTCGAAAAGGTTAAAAAGTTTATGGAAGAAATAATAAAATTTGCGGGTATGTTACTGATGAATATGGTTGGCTGGACTAAAAAGTGAGCTTTAATATTTGATTTATAAAACATACGTTCTGCATTGTTTTAGATATATCAACAGTCACAAATCCAAAGTCCAGTTTCGTCGCATTCTCCTCAGATGCAAACGGTAAGTAACTCAACTAGTAGATTTTATGTTGTATGTAAACCCGTTGAAACCTCAGGTCACGCAGAAACTGACAGGTGACATATAGATCAGATTGGAAGAAGTCTCCTACTATTTGTCAGTTTGCCATATTTCTGGAGTGGCAATTGATTGAGAGCAGATATGGAAAAGTTCTTTAAATTGAATCCCATGACCCCAGCGAATCTGTAAAGTCAACTCAATAATCCACTTTTAACAATCCCATTATTTACACAATTTTTTCGATCTTTCCATGCCGTTACCGCCATATAAAATTTTGAAAATATGTTAATGGAATTTTCTCCTATCCGAAATTTCAGAATCAAAAGAGCTCGCGATTCTGAGTGGAAATGATATTAAAAAATGGGGGGACAAACTTTAAAAAAAAAAAAAAAAGTGGCCCAGGTGGCAATTGGGCATAGGAAGGACTAAAGAATAATTAGTAAGGGTCGGAACTATGGGTGCAAAACTTTAAAAAAACTTTAAAATTGACGTATGTGAACACTTCAGCCAAGAAAAATACGAATATTATTGATAAATTGTATCCAATTCAATTCCCTATCTCGGAATCTTAAAGTTACAATGTTTGGGTGGATAGATATGTATATATTATATTATATTATGGATGTATGTGCTATGTGAAGTCCACTTGACAAGTTTTGTTAAAGTTTTGCACCCATAGTTCCGACCCCTAATAATTAGTGACCACATGTATTTTGAAACAGGGTGATTACACAACGAGCCGGTTCTCCCGGCCCGCGCCCGGGTGCTCCCCGCTGCCTACCCGCTTCGCCCGCCCGCCGCATCATCAGCAAGGTAAGGAACTGACTTAGTCTTGGGTAGTCACAACTGCTTTACGGTGAAGGAAAACATCGTGAGGAAACTTGGCCCCTATACCACAAAACTTTACAAGCGTACAATTCTACAAAATTGTCAACTTTTTGTATGGGAATTTATACAATTTTGTAGAATTGTACGCTTGTAAAGTTTTGTGGTATAGGCCACTGGATACAACTGAGAAGGAATTCAAGGATGTAAGTCCCTAACAAGTACTGGGCTAGCGTTGGGACCACACAAAATAGGCACATTTAATTTAATGTCGAGTTGCGGAAAAATGGCCAGAATACAATACAATACGAAACAATAGTCTTGGGTAACCTACGGTAAATCTTGGCTATTCGATGATATCTTGTTCGGTTATAGTCCGTTTTATTGTGTGTTAGGGACATTTCCATTTTTAGGGATAGGGACACCCCATTAGCGAAGAGATTAATAAAATCGTAATTGCAGTCGGGTTTGTAACGACAATTCATCTCATCTCATCAAGCCACGTATCCCGTTTTTTGTTATCCTAAGAAAATAACTGATAGATTAGTAATATGATTACTCTTGTTTCTTTTCTGCGGATCAAATAACAAAATAAGTGGTAGTCACAGGCCTGAGAGTTACTCTCCACATGAACGCGAGGGCCTAAAGCCCAAGGGGATAACCCCGGCTGTCAGTCTGTCAAATAATCACATCATCAGCCTATCTCAGTCCACTGCTGGACGTAGGCTTCTCCTATTAACTATGTGTATAGACGCATTAGGAGGTAAATGCCCATAATCGCCACACTGCGCAAGCGGATTGGCGATCGCGGTAATTGTGTTTACTATGATGACGCTGCTCAATCTTCTATCAAGAATGGTCAGTGACACTTGAATCCCTTAGTCGGCTCTTACCACATCCGCGGTTAGAGTTGGGGTGGTTACAAATATATTCTTACCGCCGTCACCACATGGCCATGTCAAATACATACATAATACATATCATGGGACATCTTACACAAATCGACCTAGTCCCACGGTAAGCTCAATTAAGGCTTGTGATGTGGGTACCAAGCGACGATATATATAATAGATAGATACATACAGATACTTAAATACATAGACAGCCATGACCAAGGAACAAATATTTGTGATAAATAAATACACAAATAATGCCCTCGCCGGGATTCGAACCCGGGACCTCCTGCGTCGTAGGCAGGGTCACTACCAACTAGGCTACGGAGGCTGACAAATAATACACAGTGTTTTTCTCGACAGGTATGAGGGTGGGAGTGCCGTTCGGTAGTCGGCAGCAGACGTCTCCTCTCGGCAGTCCGCAGCCTCTACCTTCACCTGGTAACCCTGCTAACGAGATGGCGGTTAGTATTTCCCCTTTGATAATAATAAAACGATTCATTGTCCGTGCTCTATAATTACCATTATACTCTAGATTATGTGAACAATATTCAGTATCGTAGATAAGGGAATATTTACGACCCGTTTCACAATCTCCAGATAAATATATTCGACAGATAAAAAATTACACTATATAGAAAAGCGTACAGGCATACAAAAGAGAAAGACGGCTAAGTTTTATCTAACAAATATATTTTATTCAGGCCCCTATAGAATCGCCCTTCCGGGGTGCACTACACTTCTAGGTAGTTCCACGAGCGATGCAGTCACGCACACAACAACGTGTCCTGTAAACACAAGGGGAATTTAAAATTAGTGTTCTTTTTTCGTACTGATAGCAAATATAATAGCAACTGTAAGATTGACTAAAAAATGTATTCAACGGATTTGCTTCAATATTTTGACGCAAGTCACATTAAGTCATTCATTCATACACAATTTTTTACGCAATCAGTACTTTATTTAGATATGTATTTTGTCATTCACCTCAACTCTGGTGAGCGTCTAGCTCAAGTGAGGAATAGTACATTGTTGTAGAGGCTGGAAAGTAAAGAAAGGCTGGCCGACCCTTGGGGAGGCCTTCGATAGTACGAGTTTATCTATTGCACTTTTAGCCGAGGCTAAACATTGTGCTTTTCACGACAACTGTGAGGAAATAAAACACATTTTTTATAATTATTAAAAATTAGTCACATTTTTATGTGGCTGAACGCCATGGTCCTGTGCCACCAAAATTAAAAAAAAAAAACAAGCAGTCCGAGAAAATTTCTTTGAAATAATTTTCAAAACGTCGTATCTACCCATGAAATCCGTGTTTAGATATGACCTTTTAGTTTACGTTCAACATTGTTGTACTGTTCGTGACGTTCATAGATGTACAGCTGTCACAATTTGACAGCCATACGTCTATAGGCAACTTTCCGTACTGTGTTTAGTCAAACAACAACCACATTTACGAACAGTGTCGTGAAAATGTCAGTTTTGCAATGAAACTCTTCTTCCAGCGGCAACAAATGCTCCAACGGCAGCAATACAGCCCCATGGGTGGTGCACCGTCATCACCCATGTCGCGCTCGCCGCTGGTGCGCACGCCCACCCCCTCCTCGCCCGAGCACGGCGGCGGCCTGCACCACCACATGGCGCCCATACCGCCCGGCTACAGATATAGCAAGGTGTGCTCCGACAGTAGTACAGCCCAGTCGTCGCCCATGTCGCGCTCGCCGCTGGTGCGCACGCCCACCCCCTCCTCGCCCGAGCACGGCGGCGGCCTGCACCACCACATGGCGCCCATACCGCCCGGCTACAGATATAGCAAGGTGTGCTCCGACAGTAGTACAGCCCAGTCGTCGCCCATGTCGCGCTCGCCGCTGGTGCGCACGCCCACCCCCTCCTCGCCCGAGCACGGCGGCGGCCTGCACCACCACATGGCGCCCATACCGCCCGGCTACAGATATAGCAAGGTGTGCTCCGACAGTAGTACAGCCCAGTCGTCGCCCATGTCGCGCTCGCCGCTGGTGCGCACGCCCACCCCCTCCTCGCCCGAGCACGGCGGCGGCCTGCACCACCACATGGCGCCCATACCGCCCGGCTACAGATATAGCAAGGTGTGCTCCGACAGTAGTACAGCCCAGTCGTCGCCCATGTCGCGCTCGCCGCTGGTGCGCACGCCCACCCCCTCCTCGCCCGAGCACGGCGGCGGCCTGCACCACCACATGGCGCCCATACCGCCCGGCTACAGATATAGCAAGGTATGCTCCGACAGTAGTACAGCCCAGTCTCGCCGCTCGTACACCAATTTGTCAGCCTCCGTAGCCTAGTTGGTAGTTACCCTGCCTACGAAGCTGGAGGTTCCGGGTTCGAATCCCGGCGAGGGCATTATTTGTGTATTTATTTATCACAAATATTTGTTCCTTGGTCGTGGCTGTGTATGTATATAAGTATCTATATGTATCTATCTATTATATATATCGTCGCCGGGTACCCACATCACAAGCCTTAATTGAGCTTACCGTGGGACTAGGTCGATTTGTGTAAGATATCCCTAGATAATTATAATTAATTAATTATAATTAATTAATTATTATTAATTTAACATTAAGTTATTATAAAAAATAGGTTCATAAAAAGAAGTTTATTTAATTAGAGGGCGAGGGAAGTTACATTTTGGTGCCGTGACCAGGATTTAGTTGCACATTAGTTCTTAGGATTTCTGGAATGCAGTTTTAACTTTTAACTGCACAAGGTCCCGTGTCCGTGTTACCTTCCCAGTTGGACTAGAGACCAATCACATTCTCTTAACTGTGCCCTACCTCACCAGCTTAAATAACATTGCATTTTGAACATTTTATTTATTGACAAGTTTATTTTTAGTACAGATGGTGCCTTTTCTAGGCTCTAATGCGAGAAATAGGTGGGAAAAGCGTCGTACGAGACACGTGCAAAAACGAAATTGGTAACTCGTGTCGATTTAAAACATCGCCACTCGTTTCCAATTTCATGTTTTTCGCACTTGTGTCGTAATATACTATTATGTACATATTTTTATGACATGTGGCTTTTTGATGTAGGTTGGGCTGTTCGGCGGCGCTCCTGTGTGGCCAAACAAAGACGACGATCGACGAAGACCACCTCACATTAACAAAGTATCAATATTAAAGCGACGAACTCCCCCTCGCCCGAGATTCGCGGGCAAAAGCGCGCCCGGTACCTCCGACGACCGACCGAGCGAAGAATCTGCCAGTCAAAGCCCCAGTGAAACTAGGGAATTCGTCCTATACTCGTCTGACGGAGTAGAATATTCCGCTATGTCCGATGACGCGGCGAGAATGGGCTTTGCCAAAGATGACGACGACGATATAGAGGAAATCGTCGAGGAACATCTAGACGACGCTGATATAGTGGTCGTAGAACCCGGTGCGATATCCCCCGAGGAGCGAATAGCGACAGAAGAGGACTTTGAAGAGTTAATAGATAGCGGCAAACCTGAGGACGAAATGGAGGAAGAAACTATCCCGGAGAAAACTACTACTAGAACCGAGACGACGACGAAAACTGTAGCAGTTATTAGTTTGTCCACTGCTAACAAAGCTTCTCCTAACGTACAGCAGTATAAGCTGGTCAATCCGTCACAAAGCAGTGCCTTATCCAGACTGCCAGTCTTAAGCGCCACCGTACTATCCCCACATTCCAATAATAAAATCCTGAACGAAGTTTCCCAAGCCACTGTTGCTTCTGTTTCTATCGCAAACCAGACCATTTCAGTGCCCGTATTAAAGAGCCTCTCCGTTCCGATCGGAGGCCACGGAGGCGGAGCAAAGCCTCAACTGAAAAAAATGCCCCTTAATTTAAATAATCCTCCCCTATCCATCAACATGTCCACGCACCCGCAGTCGAAACCGATCAGCTCCGTCATCAGCGTTATATCTTCCAATATTCCTAAAACAGCAACTCTGAATCCAGTGATTACGCTCGCCACTTCCAACACCGCAGCCGGAGCTTCCAGAGTGCCAGTGTCGATACTAACGCAACACCAAGTTAAACAAAAAATAGTCAAAACCATTGAAAAACCAATGGCTTTATCGCTATCTAATACGAAGCTCTCTAGTCTCTCGGTGACGCATGACGCGACATTGCCGGCAAAAATATTTCAAGACGAAGCGGCCTCCCCTGACAGTACGGTTGCCTCAGATATACACGCAGACAAAGAAATTCACCAGATATCGACTACTGCGCAACATTTGAGTGCTATGAGCTCCCAAGGTTTAGCTCATCTGGACCATAAACCTCCGCCGATCATCAAAGAAACGAGCAAGGATATCGACATAGAGACTGAAATAAGTCAGCAAACCGAACTGCCACATTCACTGTGTATAACCGATAGAACACCATTGCTGCTCGGAAAGGCGGACATAAAAAGCCCTGATCCGATTCCAGAAAAGATTCCCGACAATATCATGGAAGGTGATGACGAAGACAAACCTGAAGACAGTCTACAGAGTAACTTACTGCTTTCCTATAACAAATCTATATCTGATCCGTCACAGAATATGTCAGCTGCCGACAAGCAAGCTCAAGAAAATGTTGTTAAAACGATAAAAGCAATCGCAAACCAAACTAAAGAAATGGTCATCGACTCCAACATGCAAATCACATCCGACATGACTCAAGAGTCTGTACAAATTTCTATACCGTCCCCTACCCCATCTCAGGAAAGATATTTGAATGACATCACTATGCAAGAACATGCAGAGGCAGTAGAAGGAAATCCCAAGCGTGTGGAGACGTTCGAAGACATGCTGAGCATTCTAGAGAATATAACAGACGATTCTAAACAGTTCGGTATGAAACAGCCTAACCCTAAACCGAATGCTCAAGCCCATGTTCAACAAAATCCTAACATAAATCCCGTTTCAAAACCGGAAACGAAGGAGCAAATGGAGCAACACAATTTCCCTAAACGAGACACAGACAGATTGAGTTTGCAATCAGCTACAGTGCCCCAACTCTCACCGCTATCCCAACCTTCTGAGTTACAATCTAACATGGCAAACGTGTCCCAACAATTGCGCACCATCATGTCTTCCTTAAATACCGCCGCGTCAAAAGTGGACCCTCAAACTGTGTCATCGCTAATGAGAAAGAACAGCGATGCCACAGCGCCCACGCAAGTTAATTTTGAGAACCTTTTGCCGTCGTCCAAAGTCGAAGTTGCGGCTTCGAGACCTTCACCGGTGCAGAGAATGGAGAAACCGATGACATCCATTCCGAATTCAGACAGTTTACCAATGAGTGCGGCGCAAATGCTAGGGTCCCGGGTGAATACGCTATCAGCGATGGGCCAGAACAGAAAATCCCCTACAATCCAATCCCCAATAAGCTCTCCGGTAGGCATGCAGAATACGTTAATGAAATCACCCGCTCAATCACCCCTAATCACTAACCAAGGCTTCTCTTCCAATGAAGACATGAACGCTACATCCGTAGCTTCCCAAATAATTCAAATGCCAGCACTCTCTAAAATACACAGTTCGACTGTACCGCAGTCTATAATGCATTCCAACAACACTATTACGACCACGGTGAGTGGATTCCAAAAGCAAGCATTGCCTACAAGCATATTAGGGCACACATTGCTTCAGCCGACGAGACAAATTAATGCTAGCAACCTTCCTTTCAATCCTCAAAGCATTAGCTCTAGTCAACCGCCAGCGCTAGTAATGACTTCGCGACCTATGATGGGCAACAAGGATCCGCCGCCGAACGTGACAGTCCGCGCTCACACTCTAGTTAGCCCAGGAATTAACCAAATGAACCAAATGCAGGCGAAACCTCCTCAGGGACCAATCAATTTTATTACGTCTTCCAAACTCCTGCATACGCAATTAACATCGCCATTAAAACGATCGAAATCGACTGATGAACCCAAGACTGAAGTAATCGTGGGACACATACAGCCCACCAAGAGGCACAGCGTGGAGTCGGTCATAGTGAAATCGGAACCTATGGAGACCGACGAACCGACCGCGACTTCCACGATCGTTACAGACAACGCCGGCAACAAAATCATACAGCAAACATCCGCTAATCAGAGGAACGATGAGTCTCAAAATGTGTTGTTGAAGCAACTGCTTCAGACTACTACTACGGCGACAACTGTCGTCCCGCAGCGAACCATGACTATTCAAAGGACCGCGCCAGCATTAGGCACTATACCCTCGCTAGAAGCCCAGTTAGCTCGGCCTTCAATTCCACCTCCCACCTTAGCTTTGTCACAAGAAGTTGAAATACCTAAAAACTCGCCGCGACAGATCATGACGCATAACACGCAAGTTAGCTCCCCTTACAGCCGACCAGGTATGCAGACCATGCAACAGACAATGCATAGTATGCCTATGCAAACGTCCATACCAACATCATCAATGTCCCCGTTGATGCACACCTCCACACAGTCGCTCATGGATGTACGGAAGCCGAGTATGAAAATTATGACAAAAGAAGAAACTACTCACACGCACACGCATACGCCTTTGCCAGAGAGTTCACCAACGATCAAGACGATGCCAATGTACCCAATGGGCATGGACGCTCAGCAACTCCATCAAGCTATAAAGAAAGAAGTCACACCACCTCAACAGAGCCCCGTGATGAGACCGTTCACTCCCATGGATGTTAAAAAAGAGCTTCTCGATGAGAGCTCTCAGCAATCCGCAACCTCTGGAGTTTCCACGGCATCTGACCAAGGGAAACTCGACCAGCCAATGAAAGAAGAGTTCCCAGAAAGCGTCAACATGGATCCTTCTACTGAAGCCAACGCTCCAGAAACGCCCTCTGAAGCTAAAAAACGCAAAAGGCGAGAATATCAGCAGAAGAAGAGGAAACAACTGCAACTAAATATGAAAATGGCCGCGGAAAATAACGTGAGCGCGGCTAATGCTAAGAAGAGACCGCGCAAAGGCTCGCGGTATGAAGAAGACTATGACACTTTTATTGACAATCTGATGGCTCAGCTACGACTTCTCCAGCCAATGCAAATTCAAGAACCGTCCCTAACTACAAACTTTGCAGTCTGCCCACTCTTCGGCTCTGGAGACTTGACGAAACTAAAGAACAAGGACTACGATATTATGAAAGGCGATCTGGTTGGAGAATTCGGCAACGCAAAGATTCCGAATGTCGCTGACTACTACAACACGAAGCCTTTCGGAGATGACGAACCGCTCCCGGAAAAACCTCAGACGTCGACACAACGAGGGTTCTACGATCAAGAATTTCAGCCGATCGTTTTCGACGAAGATCCTGAAGACAAGAAGCTGGACTTCATTTGTAAGGAGCGCGATACGGACACTCCCGATAGCATAGTGAGCTGCTCTAGTCCCGAGTGCATGGATATCGAGCCAGCGAACCGTTTCCCTGGCCTGAAACTCATCGATGATGACGAAGAGGACGAGGATAGTGACTCCGCTATGTCTGGAAAAGTATCCCCGATCATACCGCTCATCGCGCCAGTTCCCATCCGAGTTAAACCAGTCTCACTGTTCCATTTGAAGGACGAAGATGGCTCCACAGCGCTTAAATGCCTTGACTCTGACTCCCCCATGAAGACAGTTGACTCGCCTGGCAGCACAGAGAGCAACGAAAACGTAACAGTAACACTGACACTCACATCTGGCGCTGCTGAAGATATATTAGGTGTATTGAAAGAACTTGCCGGCATTTTACACATACCACCCCCAACTTCTTACCAAATCGTGGAAAGAACAGCTACTCCACCGTCTCATAAATTGGGGCTGTATAGATCAAAAGGAAAAGATGGAAAAGAGGGTACACCTATTGATATCCAAAGTATACTCAACGGAGCGGCAAAATTCTGTCGACATTGTGATGTAGTAATTTTAGATTCAGTCGTCAGAGCAAAAGCGTCTGAATTTCCATTACTATCAGCTAACAAAGGCAACGGCGAAGATATTCTTTGCGACAGTGACTCCGAATTATACTTTTGTAGCACGCAATGTTACGAGCGATTTGCTTGGCGGCCCACAAACATCATTTTAGATGGAAAATCCAAAGCACCTGTAAAAGAAGATGTTAAATCCGACAACGAGACGAATCTGTCAAAGGATCGTGATGACTTTGACACGGCGTCTACAGAGAGCATGGAAACGGATGATTTAGACATCAAACCGGATATCAAAGATGAGAAAATGGATCTATCCTTCATAGACTCACTGGACAACGACGAGCTCATGAAAGAAGTGGGCGAGGACGTCGGATTAGGCGCGTTAGACGAAGACCTTAAGAATGAATCAGACGAGAAAAGCAACCAAAGCGTAGAGAAAGAAAAATACCGAGGTATCCGCTACAAAGCGTGGTCGCCGGGTTGTATCGGGCCGCCGGTCAAATACAAGCGGCCGACAGACAGAGAGCTGACCGAGCTCGTGTTCCGTACCGGCGTAGCTATAATGCCAGTGACTACGGAAGATTCTAGACGGTGCGAGCTATGCGGGATCCAAGGCGACGGAGTGGCCGACGGGGTGTCGCGGCTACTGAATTGCGACGTTGACCGCTGGGTGCACTTGAATTGTGCGCTGTGGTCGGAAGGCGTGTACGAGACAGTTAGCGGAGCGCTGATGAACGTGGAGACGGCGCTGGCGGCCGGATCCAACGCCACGTGTGCTGTTTGCCGGCGGCTCGGCGCCACCGTGCGTTGTTTCAAGGTAAACTTACTCATTCCATTCGTATTTTTATACGTTACAATATTGTCAATACTGATTCGAGTAAATCCACAAACCTGTAACGACAGTTAAGGTGGACGCTTAAATGTACTTAATTAATATAAGAACATACAAAAAAAAATAGCAAATGATGTTAAAGTCTTGTGGATTTACCCATTTTAAGAATGACTGTTTTTGTAGTCATTAATAATTATATAAAAGTGATAGCTAACGATATAATGATTTTATTATATATACATTTCAAATTTATTTTAGTATAAAATACTAATTTCAATAAATATTTTAAGGTGCGATGCGGCAGCGTATACCATCTCGGTTGCGCAGTCAAAGATAATTGCGTCTTCTACAAGAATAAGACAGCGTTTTGCGCGTCACATGCACCTAAGGTAAGTGTCTTCCTCGATATTTAGAGCGTTAACATATTTGATAAATAAATTTGTATCAGTGGTTAATAGGAAATGGTAAGCGCGGATTTTGTCGCGTAAGTTTTATAATGTGAGCTGAGATTTTAAGACAGGTTTCTGATTTTCTTAGTCTTTATTTGTTATATCTACATTGTCCTAACAGCTGACTTAAGCCTTAATGGTTATTGGACCACCCATGTCAGCTATAGATGTCACAGATGCTAAACAACGTTACAATTTCAGAGCGAAAAAGACAACGAGCTAACCACCCTAAGCGTGCAACGTCGCGTGTTCGTGTCACGTGACGAGCAGCGACAAGTCGCCTCTGTGATGCTGCACTCCGACACTAATCATCTCATCCGCGTCGGTGGCCTGATCTTTCTCAGTCCGGGTCACTTACTGCCACATCAGCTGGCTGCCTTTCACACGCCCAACTACATCTATCCCATCGGATATAAGATCGTGAGTACTCTTGCCAGGTCATGGTAGCCTAGTACATATTCGGAAGCCCATCACCCTCGTTCACATTGGTGAGGGCTTTCTCAGCGCGGTCCATATATGAATATTCGTATAATTAAAACGACGGGTAACTCATTTTCAACTGACGTCAAAAAAAGGAGGTTCTGAATTCGAAAGTATGTTTTTTAAAATGTTTGTGACATCAAAACTTCTGACTGGGAGAATTTGATAGCTGTTTGATAGCTGATGGTCACCGATTGGTCCCATTTTGATTTGGTCCAGTTCTGACAATGCCATCCATGAGAAAACTATACAAGTCATAAATTTGCATTAAGCATGTGCACGACAATTGAGCGAATGAGTCAATATGACGTCAACCGATTTCGATAATTATTTTTTTAACCTACTCCAAAACAAACCGTGATGATGGGATCTTGGAGAAATCTGTTGAAGTCGCTTTTTTATATTTTTATTTTAGTGCTTATCTTCACGTGAATTCACTAATACCTACAAACAAATAAAACATGGAAGCCGTACGCCATACTAAATTGCCTTTCAAAAACGGTCCTGAATTTTAGTTGACGAGTGTCACCCCCTGTTCAATGCATCACGGCAATGAATTAGAATGTCAATCTATAAAAACTTAAACCGCCATTTATAAATAGTTGTGATTGGTCCAACAACGTTTTGATTGGCGATATTCAATAAACATTTGTAAAAGATGTTGCGCCGAAATATGCGCGGTGTCACGAAAAGCGCTATGTCCTGCCCATCTTGGCGCAATTGAACAATTGGTTTTGGGGGCATTTTTGAGCTGGCGTTAGGCGTCCATGTTTTATATGGTCGCAGACTAATACATGTCGTGTTTTAGGTGAGATTCTACTGGTCGATGACGCGCGCCAACGCTCGCAGCCGCTACGTGTGTTGGATCTCGGAGGAGCAAGGCCGGCCGCGCTTCCACGTGCGCCTGCAGTCCGAGCCCGACCAGGACATGAGCGCGCCCACGCCGCGCGCCGCCTGGGCCAAGGTTAGCCAGCTTCTTGTTACTAGCCACACGGCTGGTGGGAAGGACCCGGGTTATGTACGACTCCTACCCGAAGCCGCTACGTGTGGATCTCGGAGGAGCAAGGCCGGCCGCGCTTCCACGTGCGCCTGCAGTCCGAGCCCGACCAGGACATGAGCGCGCCCACGCCGCGCGCCGCCTGGGCCAAGGTTAGCCAGCTTCTTGTTACTAGCCACACGGCTGGTGGGAAGGACCCGGGTTATGTACGACTCCTACCCGAAGCCGCTACGTGTGGATCTCGGAGGAGCAAGGCCGGCCGCGCTTCCACGTGCGCCTGCAGTCCGAGCCCGACCAGGACATGAGCGCGCCCACGCCGCGCGCCGCCTGGGCCAAGGTTAGCCAGCTTCTTGTTACTAGCCACACGGCTGGTGGGAAGGACCCGGGTTATGTACGACTCCTACCCGAAGCCGCTACGTGTGGATCTCGGAGGAGCAAGGCCGGCCGCGCTTCCACGTGCGCCTGCAGTCCGAGCCCGACCAGGACATGAGCGCGCCCACGCCGCGCGCCGCCTGGGCCAAGGTTAGCCAGCTTCTTGTTACTAGCCACACGGCTGGTGGGAAGGACCCGGGTTATGTACGACTCCTACCCGAAGCCGCTACGTGTGGATCTCGGAGGAGCAAGGCCGGCCGCGCTTCCACGTGCGCCTGCAGTCCGAGCCCGACCAGGACATGAGCGCGCCCACGCCGCGCGCCGCCTGGGCCAAGGTTAGCCAGCTTCTTGTTACTAGCCACACGGCTGGTGGGAAGGACCCGGGTTATGTACGACTCCTACCCGAAGCCGCTACGTGTGGATCTCGGAGGAGCAAGGCCGGCCGCGCTTCCACGTGCGCCTGCAGTCCGAGCCCGACCAGGACATGAGCGCGCCCACGCCGCGCGCCGCCTGGGCCAAGGTATGGGCCTTTTGTACGCCAACTGGTGGGGAGGACCCGGGTTATGTGGGACTCCTAAGGCTAATAAGTAGGGGTCGGAACTATGAGTGCAAAACTTTAACAAAACTTCTCAAGTGGACTTGACATAGCACATACATCCATAAAATATACATATCTACACACCCACACATTGTAAGTTGAAGATTCCGAGATAGGGAATAAAATTCGATACAGATTTTTCAATAATATTCGTATTTTTCTTGGCTAAAGTGTTCCCATAATGTCAATTTTAAAGTGTTGTTAAAGTTTTGCACCCATAGTTACAACCCCTACTAATAAGGCTCTTTCTTTCGTGGGGAAATGTGCTACCCATACCATCCGGGCGTGGGGATGGCCTCGGATGGTTATAAGGGTCTTCTAAGGCTCACTAAAATCACGGATCGTAGGTTTCAGTATTGACATATTGACGCCACGATAGCTCAAAGGCTTAGTAAATTGGGCGAGGTAGTATCTGCGATTTAAGTTAACAATAATGTTTTGCTTTTAAATCTTGAATAAATCTTGTATTGATTGATCATTTACTAAAAGAAGCCGAACCATTCATTCGATAAATGATAATATTGATGGAATAAGGCTCAAAGTCCAACCCACTATTTCCGACATGAAACAAGACTCTATTTCCAGGTGCTAGACGCAGTAGCCGCGTTACGTGAGGCGCGCGGTGAAGCGGGCGTCCTCAAACTGTGGCCCAACTACGTCACCGGAGAAGACTTGTTCGGTCTCACCGAGCCCGCCGTGGTGCGAGTACTCGAGAGCCTTCCTGGTGAGTTAGATAGATTTTTTAAAAAGTTTTCAATCTGCATTCGCATCCTCCGTGCCGTGGAGTGACCGGAATAGTCCTCCATCATATTAGCCCGTGGTTGCAGTAAGAGCCTATTAAGGGAATAAATACCGGAAAATGGGCAACAGCATCTTCCGCAGAGTAACTCCAAATGTGTCGCCTGCCAAGCGTGTCGCGTATGGCAACCCCCCCCTCATGATGAACAAAACAAAACCTAGGCCCCTAGTGCCCGGCAGTCCTGCTCTTCCTGGCCAGAGAAACAGGGCAAGGGGTGCTAAGAATCACCGGCACCTATCCGGCTAACCACCGCTACGACGATTGGCCCTGGTAACACACAATATCCGCACTATGAGGACTGACGAAAAGATTTACGAGCTGGAAGAGGAACCGCAGGTTACACAGGGACATAGTCGGGCTATGCGAAGTTCGTAGAGAAGGGGAGGGCACCGTAACCCTGAAGTCCGGTAACTTGCTCTACCACCGGGAGGGCGACCAACAGTCCCAAGGTGGTGTCGGGTTTCTCGTCCACAGGTCCCTCGTAAACAACATAATAACCATCGAAAGTGTGTCGAGCAGGGTGGTATATACGCTAGATTCATATCCTCAGGCGGGCCCGCTTATTTGCCACCGTCGTTATTAAAAGTATTATATGTATCCCCGCAGGCATAGAAACCCTAACCGACTACCGCTTCAAGTTCGGGCGCTCGGCCCTCCTGGAAGGCGGGCTAGCCGTGAACCCGTCCGGCTGCGCCCGCGCCGAGGCCCGCGGCCGCGCGCTGTGGCGCCGCGTGCCCGCCGCCCGGGCCGCGCCCGCGCCCGCCCCCGCCCCCGACCACCCCGCCTGTCCCTACAGCAAGCAGTTCGTGCACACCAAGAGCAGCCAGTACAAGAAGATGAAGTCCGAGTGGCGCAACAACGTGTACCTGGCCAGGTATGTGTGTCCCACCCCGCCCGCCTGGCGCCGCGTGCCCGCCGTCTCATATTATGAGACCTAATGTCAATTCCACCAAAAAAAAATTATTTTTTCTTTTTTTTTAGGCCGATTTCAATACTTATAACATTTCCAGTACTTTTTATCATAACAACAATTTGTTTAAATTATTTATTTCAATTGTTTTTTTTAGGTAGAGGTTATTTCGTCAAGTCTATTCGTATTTTTTGATTGTCAGGCAAAAGGTGTGGTAATATTAGAACACATTGTGGTAGCATTACATAATCCAAAAAAAGTTAAATGACGAGTTACGTCGAAAAACTTATTTCAAAAAAAGGTAGATTATCTCTGAAACCAAGCCGAATCCAGGAAATTTTATATAACATTAAAAACTCTAAATATGGTCAGGAAACCAGCATTAAAATCTTTCGGAATGCTGACGTTACACCGTATATCTTTATTTTTCTCATAGGTGGTGTGAAAAGCAGTATGTGTCACACGGTATCAAAATTATTTCGTCTTGGGCGTTAACGCTTGAATCCTTCATTACGCTCAGGATGCCACTTTAGAATCCCTCCCTACGATCGGGATTCAATTATGGAACCCGTCGCTCCATTCAGGATCCAATATACGCCCACGCCGGAAATATACCATTTTGATCCCTTGTGACACAATTATTGCATTTTTGAGAAAAGCAGTAACCATACCTCGCCGGGAAATTGAGTTGCTTTTCGTCCCGGCCTCTGTAGTAATTAATGCACTATACTCGACGATCTAATGAAGTTACGAATATTTTTACCTTGTTTTTTTCGTGTCGTGTACCTTAGGAAGACCTCTCCGCATATACCGTTTGGATCTTACGCTGCTTCACGTATTAATAATGTATTTTTTATACAGGTCGAAGATCCAGGGGCTGGGTCTGTACGCGGCTAAAGACCTAGAAAAGCATACAATGGTGATTGAATACATCGGCGAGATCATACGTTCCGAGCTCTCCGAGATCCGCGAGAAACAGTACGAGGCGAAGGTAATTTGAAAGTTTTATATTGTTTTATTTTTTTCATCGCACCTGTTCGGTAAGTGCGCCAATACGCTGCGGCGATGCGCACCGTAGATGCGTCAATAAACCCTAGGGCTGTCAAGGATTTACATACAACATTACGTTGCACTGGCGCGCCGCAGATTCCTTTTATAAAAATGGTAAATTTAAGTCATCCCTGATTTTGAGAAATGATTTAGACCATTTTAGAGTGTTGTGATAATAAATATATTGTTTTATTTACATTTTTTGCCTCACATGTGTGATGAACAAACACCGGTTTCGCGGGGGCAAATCTGTACTGACGTTTAATAGTGCGAGGACACATTAAACAAATTTTATTATTTGATATCGATAAAAATGACGTACAACCGTTGTGTAATTTTAAGAATTTCAATGAAGAATAAAACTACATTCACAAAAATAAACTTTTTAAGGAATTAACTATCTTTAATATTTAATATAATTTTGAAAATATACAATCAACATTTTTTCTACTTTTTCAGACTTTAATCTTTGTCGCCTGGGTGACAATATCCATTTTAGCCATGATAATAAAAAGCCGCTTTCATCCATGTTACCCATCGTATTATCGTCGGCTGTGGTGGCAAAGAAACGTTCGGTAACATTTGGTGAAATATTTTTATTCTTTTAGGTGATTTCAGAGATACCATTTTTATAAAAGCAATTAAATAATTTACAGCAGGAAACAATAATCGCACTTTTCATTCTAGGAAGGTGAATGATCTTTTTTCTTGCGTGGCATTTTTAGCCGCCTTAAGAAACAAAAAGGTAGATTTAACTAATTGATCGAAATGCAAAATAATATTGTTTTAGGTACTAGATCAATTATTCAACGATTCAATGGTTGTCAAAAGTGACTCGACACAGTGTCACTTTTGACAACCAATTCAATCATGTCAGATATCGGTTGTTTATAGTTGCGATAAGTATAAATAAAAGAGGTTTGCACATAGTTAAACGTATTCCACCTTAGCCATTAGTTTAGTTATGATAATTATGGTTAAAAATTTATTTTTATTGATGACGATAAACTAAGTCGATATTTAATGAATCACTAGCACTGGTACATTTTTGCCCCCGCGAAACCGGTGTTTGGTGATGAAAAACATTGTGTGTGACACGGGCGGTACAAGAATTATTTACCGCCCTTAATCCTTTGTATGCCGGAACGTGTATCCGCGTACGAGAAAACTATTAGAAAAAAATATTTTCTCAAACTTGCTACGGAATGTTGATGTTACTTACTTTAAATTAAACCCGGAAATACTATGTATCCGGTTTCATATGTTAAGGGTCGGATAGATGTGGGAAATTTTTGAGATTCTGTCAAATTTCCCCATTTCGCACACACGCGCACTTCACGCACACTACCTCATTTTACCGAGCGGGGTCATTGACCCTTGCTGATTTTTTTAATGAAAGCGGCCGAGTTTGTAATTTATTACTACCTCTTTTGAATAATTACACTTGTCAAAGTACTAGATGGTAAAAAAGATAGAGAGGGATAGATTTTATAAGACTATCCTTGTCTTTTCGAGTCGTCTCAATGCAATGCAAAAGACAGATTTAATATATCGGGCTTGTAACCAATGCGTGTAATAGTACATTGTGCATCAAGGGAGGTAAGTACGGAATTACTAACGAGAGTGTTAGAAGCCCGACGCCATTAGGCGGAGGGCTTTTATGACTCGAGTTAGTATTCCGCTTACCGACCGTGATGCATACAATGTTTTTCATCACACTTGCCAACCAAAAAATAAGTTTCAAGACATAATATTATTAAATGACGTACTGACATTTCTATTACTCCCTATGGAATTTCACTTTTCTATTACTCCCGCTACGCGCGCAAGCAATGGCGCGCTTAGACAGCAAGTGTGATGAAAAATATTTTTATAGGTATATAATAGATCTCGCACTAGTGCGGCAAAAATCTGTACTGAAAATGGATTTTCAATACAGATCAATCAATATGTTACAGTCACCATCAGATATATCTGAGCGACCACGGCACTCAAAAATATCTGAGCATGCCAATAGAGGCCTGCTCAGATATTTATGAGTACCCTGGCCGCTCTGCTATATCAGATGGCGACTGTACAGCATCGTATTCTGATTAGGAAATAGTAAGAGAAAAAAATCCGCGGAAGAACAAAATTGACTTGGTTCGAGAGTATGCCTGTTTGACCAACTGGTAAGGCAAGCCCACGTCTTGTTGTCCACTATAATTAAAAAAAAAAAACGATTTTTTCTGATCGGAACACGATACTGTTGAATATAGGCCCTAAGTATTCACTACCACCAGCTTTTCGTAGACATTCAACTTTCCCACTGCTCTGTGCGTCAAACGCACAAGAGTCCACCAACGATTGCACATGCACAGTGCCAACGACGCACATTTGCGAGTCCATACTAATTTGACATTTACAGAATTCGCTTCGGTGTAATGTTTGGTGAAGTAGTTTCCGTGAAAAGCCAAATGAATGGAATTATGCATTACATCTGTATAATTATTATGTGACTTACCAGCAGTTATCAGGTTTTAGGGAGCTTATTTTACTAAATTAAATTGCATTCATTATAAAAATAAAAATGCACATAGGTAAAACATTAAGACTTTTATTATTTATTATACACAATTACAACTGTAAATTGAAGAATTACAGTTAAAAGAAAAAAATTGATCCTAAAAAAATTATTACATTCACTAATTTAAATATTTGATGTCATAATATAGGTACTAAATAAACAATGCATAAACATGCAATTTATGCATGAGCCCATAGCTGAAACAGCTTTATGGTTTACATCCATACTATCATCGCAGCGTTCATCAAAACTGACATTAAATTTCTCTTGCACATTTCACACCGAAAATTAAATTTCGAGTGCAGTCCCTTTCATTTTTCAGATTTAATTTTCATATAAGAAAAAATACATCCAAATTATGGGCCATGATCATTGATCTTAGCTAACTGATCCAGAAAATGTTGGACATTAATTATCCGTCGCCCTGTAATTGGACTATTTACATGACTAGTACCTTTCTCTATAATAAATTCATGCTCTTCCTCTGGCAACTCGTGGTTCCTATAATAAAAAAGTTAGATAAGTTATATTATTAGTCAGCCTTCTCCGTAGCCTACTTAGTAGTGAATGTGCTTATGATGCTGGAGG